>JACJUY010002035.1:27970-49481 GCA_014220935.1 Platorchestia sp. MABIK
ATAACTCATCCTCAAAGTGAAGTCCGTGGAGAAGCAGAGAGTGCATGTTTCCCTCAACAAAATTCATTCTTTTCGTATGCTTGCAGTTGCGATCGCCAGCACAGCCTCTTGAATGCCTTTTGCCTCATCTGGAGTTTGCATGACACGCTGTTTTGTACCGGTAAACTAAGAATTCCTGCGTAGAAGGTAGCATGCCGAAGGATAAAAATACGTTGTACCAGTTCTTCCCGGAACTAATACTCATGTAGCGCAGCATATTTTCATTTTTCAGAGAAGTTACGTTTGTTTAAGCGAAGGATCATCAGGAACTTAAAACAAAGAATGCTCTTATCATTGAAATAATATTTATTAAATATTTCCCAAAATCTTAAAAATGACTACAATGTATCAGTTTTATAAAACGTTTTGAGACCAGCTCCGTCCTTAGTCAGTAGTCTGAAAGGTTAAAAAAAGGAAAAATTCAGCCATTCATAAAAATACAACTCGTGTAGACTTGAATGTGATGTATTTTTAAGAATGACTGAATTATTCCTTTCTATGAGGACTGAGGACGGGAGCTGGTCTCAGAACGTTTAACAAAATTGATACTTGGTAGTTATTTTTAATTTAGATTTTGGGAAATCTTTAATAAATAGGATTTCTATGATAAGCGCATTCTTCATTTTTAAGTTCCTAATTTTCTTCTTTAAAATATTCCTCCTGTAAAGAAGTAATCTTTATCCCCTAAACTACTGTTCACATAGAGTCGTACTTTTTCTTCCCCCCAACACAACTCATGTAGAGTCCTTCCTTCAGGTACTGCTCATGTAGAGCAGTACTTTTTTCTGAATACATCACCAGCTGCCAGAACTTTCAGGAATATCGCTTTACTGAACAGAAATGATGTACTTTTATTGAAAACGTTGCAGATATCGAAATAAAGTTAACGTAGGACGTACCTCATCATGTTAAATAAGAAAGATGACTGGATTGTATTCGCTAACATCGCACCGGTTCTGTTCATCGGAGTCTAGTCATGGGTTATGGAATGGCCAGTACCTGAACAAATATTACTTGAATTTTTACCCATTTTGGTTTACAACTTTAGACGAGGAAGTTTTATTTAACAGGTGACTAAAATGTGCTTCAACTTCTTTGTATAGTATTTTAGAGTTCTGACTTCTAATGGCACTCTTTCATTTCGAACAGTTCTCCGGTGGTCGACCTGCAACACAGAGTGTACGCGGCTCTGGACAAGATGGAGAAAATTTACTGACGTGTGTTTGACGCAACCTGCAGCACCTGTGGCACCTCACTTATCGGCTCTTGCTCACCGACAGTGTTAAGGATTGAAAACTCACCGCTTCGGTGACTCTAAATACAGATTTGCTGTTAAAGACATCTTCCTTGTATTTCGTAGCAATATTTTATGAAATATATTGCAATGGGCAACTTAAGATTTATTCCTCATACTTTAATTCACTTATTAAAAATAACATTCGATCGTCTAACCCTTCTTGAAAGTTATTCGTCAGAAGCGAAGATGAATTAATGTACATTTGTTGTTACATATATTTAGTTCTTGAAATGGTTATGATTTTCTTGTAAATAATTGTACAGTTATTCTCACTCACTTGATCATAGTCGAATTCCTATTTTGAAAACACATCGCTTAGATTTTTCATTCTTACAGATAAATCGTTCTTTTAATATATGACTTGAAAATTCCACGAAGTATTCCTCGAAGTGTTGACGAGTGGAAACTGCGAATAAGTTCTTCTCTTCGCTAATGAAATGTAATTTAAACTTAAATACAACAAATAGTTTTGGTCTCTGCTAAGAAAAAAAGTGCGAAAACGAACAGAATAAAACTAGGTGTATGTGGAGACGAGTGCAGAAACAAATAGAAAAGTGGATCAGTTATGGAAACATCCAGAGGACACGATGAAATTTGGCTGGAAGGCGACATGAAGGGAGAGTATCATTTTTTGAAAGAATCTGATCATCCATCAAGAGAAATTTTCAACCCCTCACGCAGCTCGGAAAGTGAACTAAACTTCAGCGAAAGCTCGTTGTCACACGAAGGAGACCCAGATATCAACGCGGATGAAATTGTTAACTCGAATTACGTAGACTACAGTTTCGGCGAGGAACAAGATATCGCAGCCTTTGACTTGAGTGCAGGTGATGAACAAGATGCAAGTGGACTGTGGGGCGATTCTGATTTGCTCTTTCCTGATGAACTGTCGCCTCATACGAGTTCTCAGTTACCATCGATAGAGCATCCAAAAAACTTAGACACTGGTCAGCCTTACAGGAGGCCCTTATACCGAGGAGATTTTCCTCGTAGCATTAAAAATGCTAACTCTTCCGTACGAAAACGGTACCACTCTGACAAAGATGCGCAACTAATATATGAAGATGAATACAGAGGTTCCGGAAACATAGATAGAAACTCTAATGAATTCTCGTCTGATAGTCCCCTACGTCACTCAGAACAATTTGATCCAAATCGGTATCCCTTACCTAAAGATTATGTGAGAAACATCATTAATCGCAAAGAATATCAAGAAACAGAAAATACACGGGAGTCAAAAAACAAAGTTCAAACGTCTGGTAACACCAACATCGCATCTGGGCGACAAAGCTTGGTTATGTTGCCTCTTCAGTCTGGAAGCAAGCATGGACGGAATAAACCGCCTCCTGGTCGAGTGAAGAGCGGACCTCATAAGAATGTCAATCGCAATCAACCGATTGCGATCGTTATCAATCGCGGTGCCAGCACAATCGCCCCTAAAAGTCGTCCAATATCACTTACTTTAGGAGATGGACTTCAAGACAGACATATAGTTCCAATTGATCGGAGGCCACCGCCCCCGCGCCACCACCACAATCTTTACAAAGTCTTCAGACTCCCTGTCATCGATAGGACTGCCGTCATTCTCTTCTTGGTGTTCATCGCTGCGTTATCAGTAGGTCCTCTGGTTCAGATTTTGTTTGCGACCAGTCAGGGTAAAAAGAGAAATAAAGACGGGAAGGCTTCTTTACTGCAACGTGAAGACGACGTGGGAAGGTGGGTAAATTGAAATAAATTTTGTGTACAAATTTGGGTACTGCTACAATATTGATGGTCTGGCAGACACTCGATCCAAGAATACTGAGCACGCATGAGTTCAGTGGGAGAGTAGATGCGAACGGTCTTATCCCTAAACACACAGATATGTTGAATTTTGGGGAGGTAATTTAAAAAAAAAATTCACACTTGAAGTCTCTTAAGGGAAAGTCAGACAATTTATTGATTTCGTTCATTATTTCAGATAGAGTACTCGTTGGAAGTTTTGCTGTACGAATGGGCATCATTATTGTTTAAGTAGGACATTTGAGGCGATCGCTAACATTTGTGACCCAGCATGCGGAAACCAGGCTAAAAAATTAAAAATTATTTTCCATTTTTCTGGGACTTCAAAATTATAAAATCAAATACAAAAACAAAGGCAAGTTATCCCTTCATTGTTTTTGTTAATTTTCGTACTTGGTTATGACATGGAATCATTTAGAAGCACTGAGCTATTTCTACACGTAGTCGCCACAGTTGCATTTAGCTTTAGTGCGGCTCTTGCTTGTTGTGTCACGTTTGTTGAAACTTCTAAACCAGCAACCAAGGGAATGTCTACAGAAAGATTGAGCTTAATATTTTCTTCTAATCAGTGTGTAACTCTGAACAATATCAACCACCAACAAGGTCTTGTTCGTACTTTATTAGGAGAGCAACCACCCAATGCTGACTTTTTGCCATAAAAAGTCAGCGCTAGTGATTTAATATTTTATCCTCACACTTCGTCTATTTTAGTCATTGATTAGTAATTCATTCTAGTTTGGCATCTTCTTTATTCACTATTACTTCAAATTTCAATGTCTTACGTTATGCAAAACATCAAAATTGGGCTCCACATCGAAATTCTCTACGTGAAGTTCAATGAACATTCATTATATTCAGCTCTAATGGATGTAGCTTAGAAGTAGGATTCTAAACAGACGTATTGAATTTTCATGAGCTAAAAATTTAACACAAAACTTGTCCTACCTCATTTATTGGCATTGATTTTGAAAAGTCTCGAACAATATTGCCATAAATTAAATTTATGATTTCAACTCCATTATGATCTGATGTCCCTGTAAATGTCCCATGAAATAGCATGCACTAGCTTTTGTTAACATTGCAGCCCGATACTCGACCTGCACCGCCAAGTGCGGACCGCTCTGGAGGCTGGCGAGGAGTTGTACGGCGAAGAGCTGCGAGGTGTCGAGGAGCGAGCGGCTGTGGGAGTTTGACCGTCCAGACGATGCAGAACGGTTTTCCTGATGATCAATTGATCGGTATTAATCGACAATCGAATATTTACAGTAGCAAACGAACATTGAAATTCATGTCCAGACAACTTACCGAATTAGCAACGCACTGACATCTGCTGACATTAGGCTGACTGTGAACTTGATGACCTGACACTCGGGGAACTCGAGAATTATCTGGTGAAACAATTACTTGATGTATAAGTTTCAAGAACCAATATTTCTTCGAAAGTTCACCCAATCACAAAGTTATACACCAATGACCAGGCTTAGAGTGACACAATCACAAGAGGCCACATACGGATGAACCAACAACTAATCCAACTCTCTTTTGATTGCGCGAATGCATGACCAACCACCAACTTTCAAATTCAAGTGACCTGATAAGTATTTCCCCGACTCAATCCTAAATAGACCCAATGCCTGATGCCTGAGATCGAAACTGCAAGAAGTTTACGAATATGCACTGAGCTGGTCTTGAACAGAGAAAACACCTTCCGCCTCTCTTCCGCTCAAGGAAAGTTCTTACAGTCACAGAATAGCCAATGATTAGTTAGTCGGTCAATGATATTCCAATAAATCATTGGTGAATCAATGGAAAGTTTTCCACGGGGCAATGTGAGATCTTTTACATCGTTTTCGGAAAAATTTATGTGGTTGAGAATCGCTGTCATTTGTTGATGGCGGGATCATTTCCTCTAAGCTGTATCGTCGGGAGACATGATAATTTCTCTTTTTGCCTCCTCTAACTCATGCTGTAAGTAACTCAAGGTATCACACGTTTTGTGATTTTGCGGTGGTGCAATGTCTTTTAAAAATACTACCCAAGTTACGGTCTATTTTTGAACGAATAATGTGTTTAGTTCATCATCATAATCAAATGTTAGACATTGTTGCAGACTAAAACAAATGGTTTTTCAGCATTGTTTTTGTCAGAATATGGATCCACTGAAACAGTGGTCTGTCCGCCTTGCTGTGAGGAAATGAAGTGGTTCTCTCTCCATAGGAAGGAAGTAAAAACTACCCCTTTCTTGAAATTTTAAACTCGCTAGACATGTCTCGCCTTCACGAAGGAATGAAACAATTTTTCGTTATAAATTGCTTAGTGAAATAAATTCAGGACGGTCACTACTCTGGATTACGGTATTCCTTAAAAGTTGATCATGGAATTCGTACAAAAGCATAACAGTCCTTTATTGTGTAGCGCATTGCTGCGTATTCATTGAATATTCTGGGGCTCAAACTCTTCCCGCGATTATCTGGCACAGGGCGAAACGAACTACTGAGGCGAATTTGACTTAGAAGAACACTTTTATCAAATGTCAAATTTAATTATCTTGAATTTAATTCTATCTAACATTGTTTGTTGCCCATTAATAATTTATGCAAGGCAAAGCTTGTGCAATAACAATTTAATACATTGTAACTCATCTTTTTTGAAGGGTAAATACTACTTAATAAACTGACGTCATCATTCAATACTGTACTCAAGCTGAGAGCGGCATTTCAATGCAAATGGAACAAACCCTGTGTAGTGCGTAAGACTAGGTTTGTGGTGGATTTTAGGTTGGTTGTATGCATTGATCCGGTGATTTATTTGGTCCCTCAAAATGTTCATGCCTATTTCTAAGCACTCATAGCTATTCATTGTCGATTGGACTGCATGTATATTCACAGAACCACATGCTTTAAATTAACTCACAAAGGATATGAATTACGTCTGATCAATTATTTATAGTGTTTGTAATCACATTTTACGATTTATATCGCTGATAAAGCTTATTTTCATTTGAGGAAGCAAGATCAGTCCATT
This sequence comes from Platorchestia sp. MABIK, assembly GCA_014220935.1. Taxonomy (NCBI): domain Eukaryota; kingdom Metazoa; phylum Arthropoda; class Malacostraca; order Amphipoda; family Talitridae; genus Platorchestia; species Platorchestia sp. MABIK. The sequence goes on from JACJUY010002035.1 coordinate 34,113, forward strand.
TAAATCTCACCAGCTCACATGAAATTGACCCCTCAAGGATATGATGTACTCTACGTGTCACACCGACCGTCCCTGAATCCAGTCATGTCACTGCTTTTGTTATGTTATTAACTTGATATAGGACAGAAATGTCAGTCAGCTGACCTATAAATGCTAGGTTCTGAGTGTCATAATCATTTGCAGAGAATTCTCTCTTTTGTCCTGGACTTGCGCGAGATGCGAAGCATGGCTCGACTGTTTCTATGGACTTGCTTCAAAATTGCGGTTTAGGCAGCTACACATTCACTCTGATCAGATTTTGTTCGTTTTTTCGTATATTCTTTCGTTCACATGTCATGAATTATTGATCTCTGTTGATTCGAATTCAGTATAGAGAAACCTCTCCGTTCATATCTATGTTAATATAGACGAACAATGAATTGATGAGGACCCTTCATAAACATAAAAAATATTTTATATGCAGCTGGCTTCACCTACCGTTAATCTATTAAAACTTTGTTTATTCTACCGTAAATTAGAATTTACACTAAAGTATGAGGTTCTAGTTGAATTAAAAAATGTGCGCCTTCATCATGCGTTCGTTGCCTCATAAGTTCACGGTATTAGAGAGGACATATCTAATGCCGCTCCTGTAGCACGTAGTAATGTAGTTTAATCAATTATAATTTTTTTAGCTTATCGCGCACACACACCTTAAGTACAGCCGTGTATTTTGGCACTTAACTTTTATCTATGCACAGGTATTTGTCAAATATATCTTATGAACTACTACTTGTTTATTTTCCTCGCTGTTATTCTGCAATAGCCGTTTCTCAAGGTTTCACTCACGGTAACCTTACTGAGCTAAAATAAGACGCTAATCATCTCACCAACGCTTAGATAAAACACCAGCACCTCAATGCATGGTGCAAATTTTCGCAGACATTTCAGGGTAGTAAGGTTGGATTTTCTTCTGGAAAGAATTTTCCTGAATTTTTTACTTTATGGCTTAATCCCATCTGCAAAATAGCTCAATTAGAGAATTTTGGTATGAAAACAGCTTATTTGGCAACCATGAGTCACATTAAGAGACAACAAGGTTTTAATTTTATACTCAAACTTAATTTTTTTAATGCGTTTGAAATAAAATGCGGACAGGGAGCCATCTTGAGGGTGTTTGAATTCATAACGAAATCTTAGGTATGCTCATTTTCTCTACATGCGTTCGCTGGAAGCAAACGAATCTCCTCTCAAAATTATTCAACTAGAAAAACATAACATGCTAAAATAGAGTTCATAAATGAAAATCGATGAAGTAATAACTCTTGTTTCCATTGTCATTAAAATTCTTAAACTCGCCAAACCGTTTTGATACTTGCTGTTGTTTCACGTCGTAAATGCCCAAGTGGGTGAATAAATTACTAAGTATCTCAGAGTGTCATAAGTTTGTGTTTGCTAGGGTTAACAAGGTGATTGATTTTAGTGGTGATTTCTCCTAGACATACTTTAAATGCCTCAGTATTGAGTGGGTATTCAATTTTGACTGATTGATTTTGTATCTCTTAGTTTTATAAACTAAGTTTAACGGTAGCATCCGAGTTTAGGTGAAGCAAATATTTTTAGGCATGAACTTGTTTTGTAGTGCAGCTGTGCCGTGAGAATGTGAGCGCTGCCTTGAGAGTCAGGCTCTTCCGGTTTAAGAGATATCGAGTAGAAAACTGTTAAATTATACACGGACAACTTTTTTTTCATTTCCTGTGATACCTGTTTTTGGCACTTTATTATTCAGCCACGTCAACAATACCTGTTTAAACAGGTGCTTTGCTGCAGTCTTGAGTGAATAGTGTCTTAGAGAAGGACAGCGTGTAAATATTTTGTAAAAACAAGGAGATAGTTGAACGCAGCTAATTTACCATTTGTATTAGTAATAAATTACCATGTTCAGCTACCAAATTATCAGCGGAAACTTTTAACCCCGATGTACGTTCGAAATATTTGGATACTTCTCGAATCTAAAAATGAAAGTTTCAGATCAATGAAACAGTTTTGTACGACGCATGACTTGGAATGAAAATTTGGGGAGCCATATATGAATTTTCTAAGCGGAGAAAATACAAATTTACAGTGAAAATACTCAGCTCAGTTGATTATAAATCTAATGGAATGAAAAAAACCCTCCTTTTGTAAATTTTGTAATTTGGTCGAGAAACATTTGACTATCGAATTAATTGTTAAAATTAGACAAGAAAATTAAATTGTCGGAAAAGACCAGAAACCGTTTTTTCCTGAAGCTTATCTACAGTATTACAACAAAATTGGCACTATACGAAGTTAATAGAAGCTATCCCTATGTAAAATAGATTTGGATCTCATAATGAACCTTATGGAAAAATTTATCAAACTGAAACTAAACAAACGGTGATCAATATGTCACAGCTATGACTACAAAAACAAGGAATTCGATGAATCATGCCAAGTTGACAGAAAATCATCTTTCACGTTTTCTGAATGGGAGATAGAGTAGCTTCTACTTTCACCCAGGCTACATTTTGGTAAATACAAACGCTCAGTAGTCAGAAATAGGTAGAATAACGTGAAAATATAGACTCATCTATGAAAAAATTGATTTTTGAATCTTCCAAAAAAAATTTAATTATTGTATGTAGACATTGCTGAAGGGATTAAATCTTGTAAACAGAGCTCAATCATGTACAGGACACGGAGCGTAATTTCTATGCAATTGCATGCATGTTTTATTCCACACAAAATATATTTACATTCGTTAAACGCAATGATATCTCAAGGTTCTTAGCCAATGATATCTCACGGTCCTTAGCCAATGATATCTCACGGTTCTTACCCATAAGTATAGCATCAATTTCCAAGCTGATTTTTCAACCACTTTGCGCCTCGGAATAGTCTTGAAATGATGTTATTAAAGTGTTAGCCGTTGTTCTTTGTGCCGGGTGATTTAGCGTTTTCCTTGTGACTGTGACAGTGCGTGATCCCGTGTGAAGTCGCTAATGTCAAAATTTCTACTGTTTAGCTCGTCCAGGACACACCAATTCCATCTAGGTAAGCAGTACAATTAATTGTACGCAATTTGTATACAAACGGTTGAGGTTTCCTCGTTTGGCGATTGATTCCTTTTTCGTTCTCACCGTGGTTTCATGAATTTGATAGTAGAAATAGCAGAAAGTAATTGATAGGCTACTGCTAGAAGTACTCTATACTTAAAATGATTATTTTACCATGTTTTCCATGTTGTCATGTTTTCCGAAAAAAAAATTCAAATAGTTCATAGAATATCATATCTCACACAAGTTGAAGATTACTATTTATTTCTACGATTAAATTCACTTTACATGAAAACTTTCTAAATTTATTTGTGATAATCACTGAACTGAGCAGAAACGTAGGATTAACGTTGATTTTCAGAGTGACATGGGGGTAACTACTCAAATTTACTCGACCTACAGAAGAGCGACCACAAAAAATAATAATACTCGACCTACAGAACATGAAGTGAACGTCACAGGAGGGCGACCAGAGAGCATCATTTAGTCTACTGGATTAGATCTTTCATTCCCAAAATTCATAATTTGTTTGACATGTTTCCTTTACTAATTGTCAAGCGTGAATAAACAGGATTCAGATCATCTGCATCACGTATCGTTGTGGACCTAGCCATATCGAAATGAGGACATGATTTCTTCGTTATGACACAATTACCATTCACTTATTTTTTCCAACTGAAGGAATAAGTTATTTTTCGAGTATGCCACTTCAAAGCCGCAGCAAATTTTACCACAAATGCGCGTTAATCAATATATTCAGAGTTAATACATCATCACGATGGCCTTATAAACTTGAGAAAAACAATATTTTTTCTTAAAAGCAATTTGGTACGAGCAAGTTTAAGCAAAAAAGGAGCCTAGGTGAGGGAGGCACTAATCGGTTTTTATTAATACAGAAGTACAATTTAAATTAAATTGCGCATGTACTAACAATATAAATAAAGTATAGACCCTTGATGTCAGGCTACCTGTTCATAAAAGGAGGCAAGACCTCGGAATTCAGTGAAACTTCGGTGAATGCAATTATTCCGATTCTGTTAAATCATTACTCATTTCAATGGGATTATTTAACTGTTCATCATTTCGATTTGTTTACTACATTGGTTCAACGTGCACGCTGTGGAATTATTTACACAGTGCAACGTTGTTCTAAGAGAGCAAAGTTTTTGTTTCGTAGATGCGCTCGAAAACATCGAGGTATCACGATGGCTGTGCCGGAATCTCTCTTTGTGAACAGAGAGCGCAAGGTTCTATCATTAGTTCATTGTTAAGTAACTGGCGAGTTAACTTCCATTTTCATAACTTAAAAAAATTCTTTGAGAAAAATAAAAAAAACCAGAAAAATTCTAAAAATAACTGCAGAATTATGCGGAGATTTTGAAACGCTTCTGATCACTTCTAAAGCGTAAATTGCGATCCAAAACAGCCAAAACTTGGATTGAAGGGGAACATAGTTTGACCAAAACGATGAATGCATGATTTCATTCGAATATCAGAGTGCAGCAAAGCGTAAAGTAGGAATGTGCAGTAAACTTAAGAGGATGATAAATGAATAAATTTTCATAGGTTTGCCAGCAGTCAAGCTGATACCTTGGGATAAGGCAGTATTTCACCAATCACAGACTTGATGTAGGGTGCGTTATCAGGCGGAGGGAATAAGGATACAAACGCAAAGCCTTGTATTTTTTACTGTAGAAGGAGCCGCTGATGCCTCAAGTAGGTTTGGTTCTCTAAAGACGTGAACTTTAATCCAACAGGATGAGGCCCAATGAACTTTTTGTCAACATACATTCGTTCTCCCCTTTTACGCACACCTGCATGAATACGTTAAAATTTTAACTCTGAGACCATACTTGTGAAAAAAATTTCCCCGAAATAACTACAATCGTTGACGAATTAGCAATAATTCATGGTATACTGAATTCGCGCTAGTCTCTTACTTCAAACGTCACAATTGAGAAAAAGATGTTCAATTTAAGAAAAGTGCAGTCTCTCCAACTGAACTGAATCGTCCTGGAATCAGTTAGGTCTGTTGAGCGCGAGATGCTTGGACGAGTATCCGGCACCCCTCATCTCCGCGAACCTCTTGATGAGGTGGAAGTGGTCTCCATCTTTCAAGAATCGAGACACCGAGTCTTTGTTGCTCCTCAGAACCACGCGGGCGCAGTCATCGACGAGCCAAGAAGGAAGCATTTCGTACCCGTTGAGGGGAGGGAGGAAGGATCTGGCGTTGCTGCCTTCACCATCGGAGGGCAGCTCTAGAGTGGAACTTGAGTCTTCGGGGTGCTGTTGACCTGAGTGGTGGTGGCCTGGCTCGCTCGACTCCGAGGCATATACATCCTCCAGTTGGGGCTCAGTGTTGGATGCAAGCAGGCCTTGCCCAGGCAAACTGCTCATGGGAGAGATATGTATCAACTCGAGTCAACATGAGCGTGTGAGGAAAGTAGAAATTTTCAAGACACAGCCGATCATCGAGTTATCTGATTTGAAATTATGCAAACCTCAACTCATTCGAATAAAAATTTACTCTAGTTATTTAACTAGTGTGATGCTGGCTAAAAGTTATGAATGAATTAAATTAGCTGGGATTAATTTTTATTCGTATAAGTTAAAATTCACGCAACATGATGTCTAGTAAATTGAATATTCATAGTAATAAAACAAAATCTTCAAAACGCGTGAATCAAATGATTCCACTAAGTCCTGTTATGATCTGTTCACAAGTTCTTTAAACGCTGCTGCAAGTATAGGATATGATATCACAGATATAGGAGAAAAATTCTTCTAAACTTGTAACTTGCATCTCTCCGAACCGTCTCTCAAGTCTAAACCTCTCACTACCACATCCCTTCCCACGTCCGGACCCTTTCAAATGTCCATACTTCTTTTCTTCCCTGACCCCTTCCCTCGTTCGGTTTTGTCTCCCTTCGACCCAAAGTCCCACCCAACTCCCCAAATTCTACCCAGCGCCACTTACCCCTTGTCGCGTTTCGAGAAGAGGGTGAGCGAGCAGCGACAGCCGGCGAAGCGTCCTATGATGCCCGTGCGGTGGCAGATGCTGGAGCAGTCGCTGTAGCGCGTCGTGCCTGTGGCACCCACCAGCGAAATGAGCGCTGCCAGCGCCACCACCGACACCACGCACGCCGTACGTCTCGCCTGAAAAGAGAAGCGAGCGCCGTGTGCACCTGTGCGTTCTCAACCAGATGACGATATTGCGTGAGAAGGGAGTCACTGCCTTGGAATTTACCAGGTGAAAACCGCAGGCAGAATATTGCTCTCGCTCAGTGCATATGACATGCAGCTACTATTTTTTGATGCCTAAATCAATATAGATTGAAACAATTTTGAAGAAATGGTTTTTGTTCGCAAACTAGTCTCTTTCTAAATTATTTTATATTTTGATGGCACGAAGGATTGACAGATTAAACAATTTATGTCTAAGTTTTGACCCACAATTAGCGTTTTCATTCCAACAAGTATTTATTTCCTGTACATTTTGATCCGCAGCAGTACGACACGAAAATTAATTTTCACAACTATATACATAAGATTTTTGAAACTGATAGAATCATTTAGCTTGAAACCAAGTTTCTGCATTGTATGATAACTGTCGACTTCTCTGAAGTCCAAACATTTAAATAAATTATTTGTTAAATGTTGTGAAGCAATGTAATAGTTTGATTGCAGTTAAGGACAGTATTTGATCACATTATTGAAAATTCTTGAGTTACATTTCGATTTCTAAACAAAAGTACGAAAAATAATATTTGATTTTATATCATCATCCTGGAGAGGATAATTTTCAATTAGGCAATGATCCTCAATAATAAATCACGTTTCGCGCATGGCATCGCATGTACCGCGGTAGTTAGCTTAATTAAGCTGACGATCCTCTGTGCCATTTCGACTGACTTTGACCTTAACATGTCTTGGTAACGTCATCGCAGAACATCAGAGTCGAAACCCGTAGAGACAACAGTCCAAATCGCCCACTTCATTGATCGCTATGTCTGCGAGAACCAACCACGGTAGTCACCGTTCAGCATCTCGCATGTCATGTCTGAACTAGGCACAAGTCATGGACTCTGGGTCTGCTAAAGTACTCTCATAAGTATTATATTCTAATTTAGCAGTGAAGTGCTTCTCAACTTCTCTACATTATTAGCTACTTAGAATGATGAATCTACTTTGTAAAACTATTAACTACAGCTTCTTGGGAAAGCCATTAATTACAACAACTCCGAGAATTGAATTACGATTGAAAATAATTATCTGACATTAGTAATTGTAGAATAGATGTTGCAGTTAAGTTGCAATAATTTCTACTAGATAAGAATGCTCCAAGCCCAACAACGGAAGCCTGCACTGGCGCTTCACTCGGTGTGCTTGTGTCATGCCAAGTGTCACGGAAAATGAGACATCAGAGTCTCGCTCTCATGTATGCTCAGTGTACGATGTGAAGTCAAATACTTCACTATTGCAATATGTTCCCCACAGAAGCTATCAAATGCGCGTCTCAGTATAAGTCGTGAAGTGAAGTCGTTGAGCTCAGGCAAAACAGGTCAAGCTGTGGGCTGAAATAAAACTGTTTTAAAACTGTTGACATTCGAAACAATGTACGAAGATTAGGGAATTAATTTTTTACTAGTAGAAATGTAGCCCAAATAGCTTCACACCAAATGTTTGCTTATAATTACTATTTCTTAAAGTGCAACCAAGATTGAAGGTCTCATTAGCAATGAAGATTCTATACAAGAGTGTTTTCATTCGGCTGAATTATTGATTTCCAAATCATTTTTTGAGCTTTGTAGCAATACATCAAATTTTAATTTGTCCCTTCAATACACTTTTTACTATTTATTCTAGAGCGGTTGGTCGGTTCTGATAAACTTCTGAGATCTGATGACTTTAATTCTTGTGTTTGTCATTTGGGAATATAGTCCTCGATGCCCTCTTGTGAGCATGACACACTTCTCATTCATATGATGTAAAAGCAATAGACTTACACATTGGTACACAGGCTCAGGAAACAGAGCACTGACTTCGGCGTTGCACGTTGGAACTTCATCAAGCCTAAACTTCATCGAAAAGTAGATCTCACTTAACTCCATGCAAAACTCATGCTTCAATAGATGCTTATTTAATAATAGCAAGAATGAAGATAGCAGATCTTAGAAACGTAACTTAATAAATCTGAACGTTTTATAGTTTAAGTTCATTCCATTACCAACAGATGTAAAATTGGGAGTGAAGCACCACGTAAAATTCGATTGAAATAATGAAATACAATAAAGATGAAAAAGGATAAAATTAGGGACATATTTAAGACATCACGAATTGTATTCAAGAGGAAGAAAGGGTGAAACGACATGTTATATACATAAAGAATGAATGAAATAATTTGAAACGGGAAAAATTCATCGTTTTTATATTGCATTTTTTCTTTAAACGCACAGAAAATATCGCACGTATTGTTTCATGGCAGCCGGACAACTTAATTTGTACAATAATTCGGTTAGGAGGGGAAGAAGTCTCTCGCTTCAGCGTTTAAGTTGATCTCAAAGCCGGAAAAAACATGAACCCACGTGGAAATAGAAGGGAGATTTTTCACTGATATCACCGAAATAACAACTTTGAAGTACGGGGGAGAGCAGCTCTGGAAAACTGTGTTGTAGTTTGCCTCAGAACATTTTGGAGTCCAGAAATATTTTGAAACTTTGCGTCGTTCGCATGTAAAAACTTGATTATGGCTCTTCGAAACTGTTAAAAATCTTTTGCTATAAACTGTGACTCGTTTTCTATCAAATAAGTGATGAATGTACCTTATTGTCTCCTGTCTTTAAATTTTTTTGTTCACCATGTACTTTATGACGTGCTTCAAGATTCAATTTAATAATGAGTCTCTGTAAAACAGTATTGAATGAGCACTCTGAACATAACCCTCTGAAACAATGGTGAAGATTTGCTATCGTTCGACTTAATACTTTTATGAGTAAATAATCTAAATGCAACTCAATGATAAAATTGCGCACAATTATACACTCTAGCACAGCTCTGCATGGAAATTTAGCGGAACAACGGCTTCTATCGCAAATGATTGCCCGGGAAAAAGAGTTGAAAACCAACATGAGTTCAATGTACAACTTTTTATCGCCTTTTGGAGATAATGTTGAAGCAATTGCTGTAAAACGATATAAGTGCCCTGAACAATTAATCAGGGCACTGAGTTTGAAAACGTTAAGCTCTAGCGATGTCATTACAAATTTTACTGCCATAGATGATCAATTTTGTTCATAGAACATCTTGAGACCGTGCTAAATAGTGTTCCAAAAAAGCTTCACACAGTCATTTTACTCAATGTTCCAAGACGAACTGTTTCCAATTCTATTTTCTGCTGTTTATGAATACTTCAAATGCAAAATCATTACTGTTTTGCACAGCATTTTGCAGCTACTGAAAAGTTCATAGAAGTGTGCTCGTCCACTGAGTTCATCGATACGATAGCTCTACATCTTGGGTTTCTACTTCGATTTCTTTCTTCCTGCGTTCGAGGCGTTACAGTTACTGCAGAAACGGGATCATGGAAGAAACGTTCATAGGTGCATAACTGTAAATATTACAGTATCGGTGAATTGAGGAGGAAAATTTTTTTATCAAGTAGAAACTTCTTTTAGATTTGAGTTGTAAAATTCACTTGAGCTCATTCAAGCTGTGGTAAAATTACCTCATTTCAGTATTGAAAAAGTTATAGCCGTAGAATTTACATTTCCACGTGTCGTTTTTGTTGAACTTTTCTGATCAAAGCAAAGGCCTTGAACCTCGTAAATGTATAGTGCTTTCTCATATTTTATTTCTATAAAATGAAATCTTCGTAACAGTGCTAAATATTAACGTCCGTGATATATTCACTACAAGGAAAAAAACAGAACAAACTGTCATAAATTTAGACTTGGGTAAAAAAAAATACAAAGCTAATATTTAGAGGATGAATTTTGAGCATCATGAAACCATTTGATAAATGAGAGCACGACGTGATGACCGGAAAAGTATATTTTCTCGCAGGCGTTCACTGAGGAGCTTCAAAGGTAATTATACTTCCAACTCGAAAACCTGATGGACGAGCATCATGAATTCATTTTAGAATAAGTGAGAAGTTCGACTACATATATGAGAGTGTTGTGCTGTGACATCTTTTCGTCGTTGATTTTACTGTGTGCATGCTTATAAAATATGAATTTTTGGTAGTTTCAAACAGAATAGCAAATAGTTCGTTATTTTTATGTCACTGGAAATGGTTAGTGCTATAAAGAACCTCGCACATTCTTACATGCCGAAAGGGGTTGATGAAAGAAGTGAGTAACGGGATACAGCCTTGAGAACATAAGGGTATTTTCGACTGAAAAAGCGACTTCAGGTTTGACCGACTAGAAGTGTTGAAAGCGCTTGAACTTGCAGCGAGCATCAATTTAACTGTCTCGAAGTTGTTTCAACCGGGTTATCGGTAGAAAACATTGAAAAACTGAAAATATGTTCTTTCGAACAGAAGAGGATTGTAACAGAATTTGTGATTTGAAAGTTCACAATGTGATCGTCAATAGTAACAACGCCGATGATATTTGAAACATCTTATTAAGTGACGAAAAAAAACTGTAACAAGTACGTTCACGTACTTGCGTAAAATTTGGCTAGTATAAATAAAGCAAGAAATGAGTTTTTTGAAACTTCGAACAGTTTTCCTAAGGGGTTTATTCGTATCGCTTGAGTTTATTGAACTAGTGCAATTTATTTCTTTAAACCTATTTTTTATTGCTTAAACCCAACGACGAAACTTTTTACGCAGCGTGCTATGTTTTCATTCCCACTGACCTTCCTTCAGCATTAAAAAGCGAACTATCAAACTTGCGATCGCTTACCTGTTGCATAGTTGATGCCGGGAAGATGTTGAGCAACAAAATCGGGATGAGCGTTAGAACTGCGGAGACAGAGAGACTAGTTGTCCTGCTTCTTGGTCTGCTGGTTGTCGCTCAATGGGCAGAGAGACTCCAGCCGGCACTTTTTATAGCTGCCTCCTGCATGGTGCCTCACGTACCCCTCGACACTGCAGGGGGCCAGAAATGTCATCAAAACACTCCGAAAAACACTGTCACCTATATCATTGTTTTCATCTTTCAGAGAATTACACAGGCCACTATATCGGTGATGTAATTATTTTATACAAAAATACAGATAAATATTTTATAATAATGAGAAACCTACAGCATAAAGTTTGATTTTCGTTTATTTTCATCACCATTGTCATATCTATCATTATTCATGATTTATGAATTCCTTATGGCATCCGAAGGGACATGAAAAAAATGTCAGGAAACTATTTGCTTATTCGTTTGAAATAACTGAAATAATAATAAAAATAAAAGAAGTTACCTTCATTTTTGACTTGTTTTGTTCAATGTAGTGTTCGCTAGAAAAAATTTAGATCATCTAGAAATCTAGGCCTAAACATGTAAAGGTAAGTATACGTGTTTTTTTTTCCTGATAGAAGCACAGAATCTGATATGAAGTGAAATGTTCTTCATGTCGAAACGCTTTGCCTCGATGAAAGTTGACCCCTTAACGATTAACTAAAGCTGGACCCATTATTGCTCAAAAGTTTCAGCTGCTGATGGTACAATTCAGCTGAAATCGTCTTGTATTTAAAATATTCTATTAAGTGACTGTTCTTACGCCCTAAGAGACACTTGACCGAGTTTTCACAGGAACTCCTTTTTTACTTGTGTTGTATACTTCACAGATCAGTTTAAGCAGTGGGGGTGACGTTTAACTTCATTGTGGAGAAGACGCTTTCATCCCCGGTTGGAATTCAGTTCAAAAAAGGATATACCTGTTGTGTTTTTCTGATAACCCCACCTGTGTGCCAAAGTGAAGGAAAATAAATATAAATGATGGACAAACTTTAGACGTTGATTCCTCCAACGCCCGCTTAATATCACGCGTTTTTGCTGTCAGATCATTACTTACATGTGAGAGGTCGCGCTAACTGTGCTGCACAGAGTAAGCAAACAGAACATAGTTGCATCATAATGTTTATAAGGCGAATTTATGAAGGAGACTTCACTGAAGCCTGCTAAAATGCCACTCTCACAAATATTCACCTTGTTATCTATGTATACTTATGATAACATAATCTATCTCCCAATTGCTTGAAATTTTTGCATTCAAAAAGTTTTTAGAACATGCAGGCGATACATATTTAGGGGCCTGTGAATTTCTTTTTAGGTAGTTAAATGTTAGTTCTAACAACCGTAGACTTCAAAGTTCTTGAAAAATGTAATTTTTGTGCACAGTCATTTGTCATTTCGATTTCAAATTCGTTACAGAACTATTCGCAGAATTATTGCAACTCTCATCGGTAGAGCATTAGTGGGACAATGTTAATAAAACATGGATATTTTATGTCGTTGAATATCATAGATATTATGAGCCGTTGGCTTTACTCAAAAGATTATGAGCATACAAGAACCCTAAATTTGAGGGTAAACTTGGGACAATCATTAAATGGTAGAAAAATGTAATATTATTTCAAGTTTTCTGACACGATATCTATACCAACAATTGGAGGGCAAATAAACAGAGTGTCCTAACCCACAAAGCACAGAATTTTAGGACACTCAAGCTAGAGGCGTGGTGTTCTTCGCAGGTTGCCAAACTGGCTTTTTCTAGCCAAGTTACTAACTAGGAACTGAACAAGGAACTAGGCCACTCTGCCTGAAAGACATCTACGCCGCTGTAAGGTGAAATTATTACTTAATCCACTCTCCAGTTTTAACCTCTGATTTGTGGGTTAGGACACTCTGCATATTTGCCCTCCAATTCAAAAGCATTTTTTCAATTAGTTGGGTGTAATCCCTTTTTTTATTTACGGATTTTGTGAAATTTTCTTCAATTTTGCTAATTTAATATCTGAGGCTCTAAATGAGAGGATATTAAATACTTGACTGTCCCAAAAACATAAAGCACAGGTATAACTATCACACGTATATAACGTATTACAACGCAACTGCTGTAGTTATAGTAATCAATGCGTTTACTTTCTAGTGATATACATGCCGTTGCTTTGAATCTGGTCAATAGAACTCAGTGTTCTAAGAGCGAATTCAATCCTTGATGACATCACCACGAGAAATCGTAACTCATCAATGTAGGAAATTTTTAAAGATGTGTCTATGAATTCTGTAGGATAATGCGACTGTTAAGCACGTCTATTTTAATTTTTAATGGCAGTGAATGCAATATCTTATCTTTGAGGGCCTCGATAGCTGCATTGAGCTCCTTATACAATTAGTTGATTTGTTGTCTCTACGAACAACTATTAAGTGCTAGCAGTTAATACACCCTTACAGAACAAGAAGTCAATCATAAATAACTAGATTCACACAAAAGTAACCAGACGTCGATTCATTTATTTAAACTTAGCGAGTATTATTCGGCACTCGTGACAGTTTTCCAGACAAATTCTCATTCTGAAGCTTAATTCATTAGGCTCTTAGAAATTCATTCGCATGTTCTTAATTTGGGAAGAGCTCAAGGCTGAAAGATAACAATCATACGAGAGAGGCGTACTGCTCGTTTTTTAGATTTTCAATTCAGAGAGAAGGAAAATTTGCGCCTGTGAAAGTCTCGTCCCGTGACGCCTTTGAAGCACAGGCGGCCGCCGCCTTTCATTCCCAGGGTTCGGTTTCCTCGGCCAAGATGAAATACGGAGAAAAAATGTGAGCTCGATTCAAAGTTAGAACAGATGTTAATCTCACGACTACTCGGATGTCGCGCTTTCGAATACAAAAGAGTGAATTAATAAGATTTTCATTCATCAATTTGTAATTTCTACATTCGTAGTACGTAAAATTATTGGCGTTTACCGTTTATGTGCTTGTCACAGCGTGTTTGTTGATAATGCCCTTGTCCACATCATTCAATTTGAAAATAGGAAAAGTATTTGTTCAATAATTTGTACGATACGATTCAATTGTCTGCCCTGCGCTTTACTGAAATATCTCAAGATTTATTATAGAACACCATTCTATAAAAAGAAATATTTTGATCATTTTACTTATTTCATTAACGTTTTTTCCTACAGGTGAAACGTAATTATTCTTTGGGGGAACAATGGAGAAGAAACATAAATCATATGAATAGCTTGTTCATTTTAACGTTTTCTAAGCACAATAATTTTGAAAATAACAGAAAGTTTTTTGCACTCAGAACTCAGCATCTGATCATTATTACTTTTGTGCTTTCTTCCCTGCTTACCTAGCGTACGTGTGTGCGTCACGTCTTGTAGCATTGATGATCAACGAACAGAACCCGTGAAAAATTTGCTGTTATTTTATAATTTACGCAACTAAACGTATCCTAAGCTATTCTGTCTTTACCTAAACTTCCGTTGCGTAACCTAACCTTTCAAATCACAATTTTTCGTATGTCTAAAACTAATCTAATTTGTCTTTACATATCCAAATCTAACCATAAATTTCTATTCACATCACGAAAAGTTTCCCGTTAACGTCAGGGACTTTATGACAGCTAGGCAGCGTATCAAAATTTACAATGTCCGGTGTACAGTTGAGACGAAGTGAAATCTTTTAAAAGTCGACTCCAGATGGCTTCTTAAAATTGAACAGTTTATCGCGTTGCAAATTATAGAAAGCATGAGGGAAAAAACTCGGTGTAACTTCGTGTGTCTGATTATACTGTATATCATATCTTTCTATTGTATGGACTTTCTTAATGGCGGGAATTAATTTTACCTGTAAAATTAGCGAAAGCGCAACTTCTGCCCATGCTATTATTTAGGAAGTGTGACACTCAGGGGTAAGTAGATATGTAAATACATAGATCGGTCTGTGAGTAGGCACAAACATATTAATACATGAAGAGCAAGCATTCTCGTACTAAACCAAATTCTGTTTTGAACTTACGTAAAAATTTTCCAGTATATTTAAGAAAGGGAAAATTCGCGGTAGCTTAGATGCAGCTAACTATATATTTCCTTTGCATCAAATGTTTTCGTTTTCTGCTAATATCCACTCGCAAGTGTCCATCACAAGTTGCTTGATCTCTGAAGAAATCGCTTTTACAGGATGACGTGGATAAGTTAAAAACTGATGGAACGTTCTAAATTTTTATTCAATTAAATTAGAGACTCATAACGCAATCAAATGATTTAGCAAACTTTTGCGTATAACAAATACCTTAAGTAATAAGATGTCTATTATCATTTAAGCCACATTTAAGCTTTATACGCATAAAACTGTAA
>JACJUY010002035.1:62957-73150 GCA_014220935.1 Platorchestia sp. MABIK
ATTTCAAGGTGAGCCGGTGGTGATTTGAGATTTCGAATTGAGTTAAAACGTGAAGTGGTTTTATTTTCTGTTGTGGCTTTTTTGTTCTCCCTCTGAATCCCATGGCGTGCGTAATCTGGATGGGATGCTACTTTAATGGGCACTTTGTTCGGTTTACCAAGCCTAACTCTTCTCCTGCGTGTGTTTCATCTCCGCATTTAATTATTTAGACTCTCGATGTTGCCTAGGTTAGTACCTGAAATGTTAATGAAACTTTCTAGCATGAGATCTAGGTGTTACATGATCTGACGCGGTGGTACCTCATTTAGTCACTAATTCATTCATCCTTACTAAATAGCAGTTCTGTGTTGGGCTGGGAGGTGCCGGAACTATAATGTCCACCAGTTCTCTTTGTTAAACTTCAGGACATAAGATACGCCCTAAAACTCGTTGGGTCTTCTTGCACTATGAAGACAGTTTAATTCTCCTAATTAGGAGCTTATCGTTTACAGTTTGTCGTGTTAAAAAAATTTGAAATATTAAAAGTTTGAGGCCTCCTGTGCGTCATTTCCTGTGTTCCGATTAAAATTCCCACAACGGGTGATGCGAACATTCGACAGAATTACTTTTGATATAAATTTAATGAGAAAAGAATTTTATCACTAGGTTTAGTTATATTCAATTGAAAAATATAAAAATTTTGTACTATAAAACTATTCTGTTCCAAGAAATGAGCTACAGCATTATTGTCGAGTATGAATAATCCATTTTAGTTGTTTACATACAGGTATGCACGATTTTTGATACTTTCTGATTTCAGGATTAGTTCGAGAAGGTAAGGAAAATTAAGACTCAAAATTCATGATCATGTTTATCCTGTAACAGCTCCCAATAAAAATAAAAATTTTAATCAAACTACTTATTTTTTCCAGCTTTCTTCTTCTGTTTCTTTACTTCCTCTTCATCAATGGGTGCAGCTTGGACGAATGGGATAAACTCCTTGTACTCTGCAGAATAGAGACACAAAATTAATCGTTAAATTTCTGCACTTCAAATTTTTTTCATTACACTAACACCTTGACTGCGTATTGAGACAGAAGTGCACAACCAGGTAAATTTCTCATTTACGTATCAACATTTCCACATTTTTTTTAGGAAGGTTTTAACAAATGAAGTAGTACACTAACGCGCTAGTGCATCGTGCAATTGCACACTCTTAGGAATTATATAAGTTTTTTTTCTCAAGCGTATCGTATCATCGTATCGTAACTTTTTATCGTAACTATCGTAATTTTAACTTTTTAAACTTAAACAAATTTAAGAACCGCTGTCAACATATTAAGAGATTTGAACTTCGCTTTACTCCTGTAAAAGGAACTGATTAATCTCCAACTGTAAGGCAGTGTTTTCCGAAAAAAATATGCAATTCCTAATTGGCCTGATAGAAAAAAACACTTTATTCCCAGAATGCCGCAAGGTATGATTAGATTAGGTATGATTAGAAATTCTAGTTTAATATTTCCAGGTTCCGTTTTCTACTTCAAATATTTTTTTAAAGATAAAAGAGAATGAACCATTTAAGGATAATATGCTAAGGAAAACGTTGAATATACATACGCCCGAAGTGTGCTCATACACAAGGCAAACTGCGCTTAGAAAGAGAAAGTTAGGAAAAAAAGACGAGGTAGAAAATGAAGAAGCTTTGCAAACTGAATGCCAAGTGGGCACGAGAAATAAATTCCCGAGAGCTTCTATTTCTGAGGTAACGAAACCGCACCTTTTCTGGGAGTGCCAGTCCCCATAGCCAAGGAGAGGTAAACCCAACGAATCTAAACTTATTCCCAATCCCATGCCTCCAGAGAGAACTAATTTTTAATATCGGATCTCATCACTATCATGAATCTCATTCTGTCGAGCTAGAAAAACTTATCAAATTTTTTCCTGGTCTTATGCTAGTTCGTGGAAAAAAGAGGCTGCAAAATGACAAAAACTGGACAATTTTCAACTGTTTAGATATACACGCACACCTATGGTTACGCTACACTGCACAGCGCTTCCCTACCACAATCGTGTTCAATGCTTGTCTGCCTAGATAAGTGGAATGCATCCACTTTTGCATCGTACATTTCTTGAGAACCGAAGAAATCAAAATTAGCATCGCAGACGAACACATGTAATGCGACATGAAGCGCGCAAGTACTACAGCTCCTAAGAGAGGAAAAGTAAAATAGAAACAGGCACAAAAAAATACCTGGCTTATTAAAAATTTAGGTAATTACTTTTAGACATAAATTTCATACATCTTTGTAAAAAGAGCCCTCCAAAATACAACTACTTAGAGATGCTAATAAATAACAAGTATCGAAGCACAGTACAGTGATTCACGACAAAAAAAAATATCGAATATATTTGCTCCGCAACATTTCAAGATGGCACTAAAAAGAAGAACAAAAAGTACAACACTAACTGGCTGGCATGAATTTGCGGATGGCCTCAGGCACGACGATCCCGTCGTCAGTTTGGTGAGTTTCCATCAGGGCGCAGATGACGCGCGTCGTGGCGCACATGGTCGCGTTCAACATGTGCACAAACTCAACCTGCACCACGAAAGATCAAAACATGAGTAGGAGCAGAACACTCAGTTAGAAACAGGGAATATTTTCTTTTGTAGTATTTTTCCAGTAACAATGTGCTCAAGACATGTCGGGTAACAGAATCACTACAGAGCATGGTTCATCAACACAATTAATAATAGATGGTAATTAGAGTTATATTTTTACTACTGCAGTTATTTCAACAAAACTCCTGCAACAAGTGTTGCGTATTCAGAGGTGAGGAACCAGAGTAACCAATAAGATCAGCTGGTGCCTTGAAAAACACTGACGAGGCAAACACTCGGTATACTTTCTAGACAGTAGCTCAAATAGCCTATGTTTTCCTAAGGAGCTTCACTAGATTTACGGAAGCACTCTAGAAAATTTGCCATACGTTTTTTGACGCAATATTGACATCTTCCTACATAGTGCCACAGAATACGATTCATATAATTAGGGGAGAATCTCTTCATTCACCTTCCATACGTATTCACAAGATATATTAAATGTTTCAAATGCCTTTTCAAAAAAAGTGGTATGGAACAGAATATTCAATTGTTTCAGCTAATGATTGATTGATCATAAGAAAGTTTTAGCCTCCCTTCACCACAACAAAAATGTTCAAAAAGAGGAAGGATGAAGGCACCATTTAGTATAGAGTTAAGGGAACGCGAAATCTACGCACAAGGAGCAGAAAAACAGTAAGCTAAGAAAGTTCATGAAACAAGATTAAAAGTTGAAGAAACAAGTAGTAGGTACTGAAAAACAGGATAGCAGTGAACCGAAAAAAGATGGACCGTTACAAAACAAAAAACCCATTCCATTTCAACAAAAAGAAGGCCTACCTAATCTTTAGCTCAGGACCTCCCATAATCCAACTGAGCGCTAATTTCCATAGATACAATAGTTGTATCCCCCTGAGGGGTGTTTCAGTTTATTAAATATCGTTTTAATATTTGCGCTACATGAGGTACAAACGAGACTTCCCGGCAAGTAGACTGCAAAAGTGTACCCTGCTTATAGAATCAGTAAGTTAGCAAAATAGGAAGAAAAGATAAAGATGTGAGTGAAAGTTAAGTGGGCATGAAAGACGGAAGTTGTCAAGGCCAGTAGCTGAAGTAACCCAACAGTATCTCTCTGAGGCGTCAGTCCTCATAGCATAGGATAAACAAACTTACACCCATAAAGGAAAAAAAGACAGAAAACGGGATGAGACCCAGAACCAATCGGCTGGACGGTAGTCTCTAACGCAAAATCGAACTGAAGAGGAAGTGAATGTGAGAAAAACAAACTAGGAAAAAAGGCCGCGCTGAGAATATTACCTCAGTTTCAAACACAGGAATTAATGACTACTTGAACGTAATCCACATTACACCGTTCGTTTAATGCACAACTTTGACTGTAGTTGTTCTACGTAAAACCGTATTTTCAGTTGTTCACTCTAAATTAAAAATCACAACAAAGGAATTCATGATCTTAACAGCAACAGTAATTTTAATTAATCAGTCGTATTCACTTAAACAGTAGAAAAATACTATATATCTATTGTAGCCATTTCTGTATTCTTTATACCAGAGTTTCACCGTTCCTCAAGCTACAACTACCATTCTACCCTCATATTTGATACCGTCTTCATAAGCCGTCATTTTCGACGATGTAAATATGCTACTTGTGCTAAAATTAGGTATAATTCATTTCATGTTCCACAATTCTGCTCGCCAAGGCGAAAGGTTTTACTCGAGTCCTCAGCTTTAGAGAAGACAAGCATACTTCTCCAAATTCGAGCATCAGTTAATTTCACACGAAATGGCGCCCCAGATCGAATGTTCGACAATCAAGATCACATTCTATTGGCCACACAGGTCAGTGATATAACTCAGCACAGGAGCAACACACACCGCGGTATTCATCTGCTTGGTAACCCCGTAGCGCACACGGAGGCGACGACTCTGGTAGTCGGTGCAGTTGGAGCACGATACCAGCTCCCTGTACGCACCTTGAAAAAACAAAATGAATCACACTTAAAATTGGACGAGAAAAATGACTTAAGATAGATTGATGGAGAAACAATTTATTTCTTTAAATGCCTCATTTTGTATTCATCACTTGATTTACTTTCACTTAAACAAATTTTGGGCTCTGTCCGTTTTTTGTTGCAAACAAGTAGGCGCAATGAAAAAATTTCTCCGCTAGCTACCCAATGTACATTTTCATGGCGAGAGAAAAACACACGGTGCTAGTGAGCAAACCGTGCAGGAGATTACAGTCACAAATCTTATTCACAAAAGAGCAAAGAGAAAGATAATCATTTAACAAGCAAACCAAGAATAAAGCTTTAGTAAAAAAAAAACGTTGCAGATCTTACAATGGGCTTCGTTCACTAAGTCAGGGCCCATAGATGTACAATCACATTTGTTCTGATTCAGGTATTTTGAGCTAGATAACATAAAATTTTATAAATAATGGACAATTGATATTCAAATGGCAAGATGGCACAATGAATTTGCATCTATGGACTAATTATGGTTTCTAAACCAATTCTGTCATTACCGGGTAATAATGTTGACATTGAGCAAGTGAGGAAACTATCTTTCGCATATTTTTCAAGTACTTCTAACTTAACTCTCGGAACTTGAGAATCTGAGAAGTGAGAAAAGCGAATAATGGCAGACATAAACTCTACAACTGGCGACATCGCTACTCATAAATTCGAACATAACCTAATTTGGTAACAATAACCAATCTGCTCACAAAATAAATACAAAATTGTTGAAGAAACTTTTTTGAAACGTTGCTCTACTAACATAGGTAATACGATAGAATTACATCGCTCTGAATTTGGTTTAAACAAGATACAAACAGAAACAATCGTAGTATAGTCTGTCGAGTAAGAGAGAAATAAAGTACTACGAGCATATTTGAGCAATAAATCCGTCGAGTCAGAAGAGCGTTTTCTACCTTGAACAATCGCATGACCTTACACCTGCGTTGTCTGGTGTAGCTGAAAATTGGAACCTTGAACCTACTGAACAACAGCCTCCAAACACGGGCTACTCGAGATTAAAAACTACTCCAGCTCTACTTCCACAGAACATTTGCGAGTTTGGACTAGCATGAAAAATAGACCACTCTACCATTCCAACATTACTTTATAAATGTTCATTAGTTAGTTAATATTATTTACTTATAGACTCTCAAGTCAGAACTGATGAGGTCTAAAAAAAAAACGGTGGGAAGATAAAAATGGAGTGAACTTAAGAAAACGGGGAATCTATGCACAAGGTGTGTTCCCACACAGAATACCTGCACATAGAAACAGCGAGTTAGGAAACGAAGAGATAACAAAGGGGGCAAGAAAGCTGGAAGAATAAGTGGGCACTTAAGGCAAAAGTCCCGAAGGCCTATTTATAGCTCAGGTAATTTATCATAATAGTATCCGTCAAAGGGCTCAGTTATGGCATGGGAGAAACAAACCAACTTAACTAAACATACAGCCAATTTTATGCCCTCAGAAGATTCGAACAGTTGGGTAGGCGTCATAACGTTACCAAGTTACTAGAGCTCCTCACCAGAAGCAGGGAAATAGGCCTCCAAGTCAAGCTTTTTAGCGGCCGCGTTGTTCAGCTCGCCAGAGACGATGTTCACCACCTGCCAACATCAATTACACAATAACTCCCATCGTAAAAATGTACCACTATGAGTACTTTCAAATCATATAATATATTATTGAAGTAGCTGACAGGTTGCAACGTAAAAGATATTCATTTTTCTTACAGAAAAATTTCAAGCATTATGTCTCCTGTCCTCGTCTGATAATAAAGGAACACACAAAATTATGGAAACATCCCAATTCTAGACATAACATTCAACAATAAACTCGTTTGTACCTTGTCGTTGTGGACTATGTGTACCAGTCACGCAAGTGTTGCCCACCTGGTACGCCAGCCCGAGCGCTTGGCAGAGGGCCTCGCTGTTGCTCATCATCTCCTCCAGCGCCTCCCACGAGGAGTTGTCATGAGGGGAGGTCAGCACAAACTGCTCCACCTGCTCGCCAATATAACGTGAGGGGTGCAGTACTTTTATGATCTGTTGCCGATGCTCCAATGAAATCTACATACGAGGCACTACCCGCGAAAACCATGCCATGAGTGAAGCACTCTAAAATGTCACTGCCTCTCAAATGTAATGTGCGTGAACATGGAGCACTAGAACTCGACAAATAAAATCAGTAACACCTCTTCGAAATATAAAAATTCTACAGGAATACGTCTCAAAGAACACCAAAAGATACAACACAATTGTGATAAAAGCCACATATTTTGAGGGAAATTAAATTGTGCAAAGATTCGAAATACTTGAAAAACCATTGAAAAAATGTTGAACACATACTGCTAGGTTTGTTGATATTTAAGGCTCCATTTATTTCAACTAAACAAGCACATAACGAATAAAAATACAGCAGATATACAAACTACTTTAGAAACTTAGCACAAGCCTAGAGCATGAGGCCCCCACCTTCTGAAACTGATGCACTCGGAAGATGCCGCGAGTATCCCGGCCATGTGACCCAACCTCCTGACGGAAGCAGTACGAGATGCCCGCGTACCTGAACAGTGAACATAGTTCGAGGAAGGGCATGAGAACAATTATTCAAATATCATTGCCAATATTCGTCTTGACTAACTAAAAAACTTAATAAATGCCAGATTTCTATATCAGTAAATGAAATTCGTCAAACTGCATTAAAAGCAATATTTATTCCTCGGAACAAAATACGATTAAATCAATGAAAAAAAAAAGTCGCACTGCCATCAACATCCACAATGATTTGCAAGATACAAGATGGGCTATAAAATAAGGCATCAAAATTTTTGAATACACACGTCGAATTGTTTGGTGAGGATTATTTGTAGATGGTCAATTCTCACTTTATCTTGACGGTTGATTTGTCTTATTTTACTTTTATATTTTTAATAGCATACCAAAAAGAAATTTAATTTTTTGTTCATTATGCACGGTGGCCGTCGAGAGCGTCAATCTTGAAATTTTGCAACTTCATTTAAGGCATAAATTTTTAGTTTCATTGTAAGAGCTGATTAGGAAGATTTACTGTTTTGAAGTTAATCACAAGACCAAAATGAAACTTCAAATCTTGAAACAGTCTGACCACTTCTTCAATAACCTCATTTTTTCACTTTTCAAAATAGACTTTTAACACCACAGTCTCTCAGAAATTTGTGTGCTGCTTTTTGTACAAGATACAGAAAATTCTAAACTCGCGAGTATACTCTACTCAACACGTCTCAACGAGTATACTCTAGACGCATCATTTAAAAAAATATACCAAAGCCTATTTCCACTCTAAAAACCATCACAAAGGCATCTGGTATGACACAAGAAGAAGGGTTGGGATAATTGCCTGATCGGGAGCTGATCCTTCGCGATCCACTCATCCCTGTGGAAGGCGGCGATGGGCTGCTCGCTGGTGGCAATGAGGTACTTGTCGTCCTCCCCACCTTCCGCTCCCTCGCCTTTCCCCGTCACCTGTGCACAGAGACACCTTGAAATTACAGAATTAAACTAATGAACTGTTCTGCAGAGTTCATCAATATCATCATAAACACGTTACAGTATGGTGACTGAAAGATTTTATTCCTCTCGAACACCGAATGCAAACTCTGCATCAATACTTATTTTACGAGACTTCTGAACATTGTAGGATGGCTCTCGAGATATATGTAGGAAAAATTCAGGAAACATTCAATTAGCAACATTGAAAACCTAGTGTAAATGAACAGTACAACGACATTCATGCATGTACGAAGCTGTCATATCTTCAAGTTAAAGCAATAGCATAAGTACACGTCTAGCAAAGCTGCAAGCACACTTCCAATGCCGTTTATAGCCAGAAAATTAACAATAAAATAAAGATACTAGTCAATAGTGACGAACATGTCTTCACCTATAGATTAGATGTTAGTTGAGCCCTCCCTAACCGTAACAAAGGCGTTCCAAAGAGAGGTAGATTAGTAAATAAAAACACAAAGGTTGCTACTCTCAAAGTCAACATTGCTATAATTATTTATTGCTGATAAAAGGTAAACGTTTCGAGCACCAGGCTCATCATCAGTACAAATTTGTCTGTAAAGGACAAAACGGAGATGAATTGATAAAAATATACGGGAAATAAACACAGAATTAAAAAAATACTACTACTAAAATCAAGGGGAAACTATGTACAAAGGGTGGGCACTATTGGTTTCATCAAGAGGCGGCCTAAGTTTAAAAATGTATAAGGACTCTAAAATTCTTAAATCATTCTGGCTGAAGCTAAAATGCTAAAATTACAGCACTGTACACTGGAGCTACACTGTTCACTATGGAGGCGAACCGACGAATGAGGGGGATGGGCAAGAATCCCCCCAGTCCGGCTACGACGTCCAGCATGCTCCGCTACTCTGACGCCCGAAGTTCTGCAGGTCGAGCCTACATAACCGGATGCACATTGTGCACAACGATATTCATATACAAGAGAGCGGCGCATGCTGGAAGGTAATTCATCTTTGTAGTTGAAAAACGAACCTATAGTAAATTTGTTTGTAAGAATAATTTTGAAATCAACATCAGGTAGATATGAGTGAAGAATTTTGACAAGTTCTGTTCTCATTTGTTCAGATTTAGGCCCAAAGTATAAAAAAGGTAAGTATAATGTCTTCCTTGTAAGGTAAGTATAATGCTGCTTGGTAAGTATAATGTCTTTAGCTGATGATCTTTACAAAAAACTTTACATTTCTGGATCAGGACCAGGAATTCTGTACGGACTCCCTAAAATTCATAAAGCAAATTTTTCGATTAATTTTCCATTCCGTCCAATATTTGCAGCTTATAATACCGCCAGTTATCAACTGGCAAAATTCCTTGTTCCAATTTTATCCCCTTTTACTGTAAATGATTACTCGGTGGATAATTCTTATACATTTGTCAACAGGCTAAAATTGTTCGCACATGCTGATAAATACCACATGGCTTCTTTTGATGTAGAGAATCTTTTCACTAATGTTCCCATTATTGAAACCATAGATATATGTTTAAACCTGTTATTTACCAACCCGTCTTCCACTGTGATTGGCCTAACTCATTCTCTTTTTAAAACCTTGTTGCAGCATTCTGTTTTAAATTCATTCTTTTGTTTCAATGGGAAATTTTACAAACAGGTCGATGGACTGGGTATGGGCTTGCCACTCGGGCCTACCTTTGCAAATATTTTCATGTGCCATCATGAGACCAAATGGTTGGCTGAGTGCCCCCCCCAATTTCGTCCTATATTTTATCAGAGATATATCGATGACACTTTTATGCTCTTCCACGACCCGTCCCATTCTGCCCAATTTCTTGAATATGTGAATTCAAAACATAGAAATATCAAGTTCACTGTTGAACCAGAGGTCGATGGGAAGATTTCATTTCTAGATATCTTAATTACTAAACGCGACGAAATTTTCTTGACTTCTGTTTATCGAAAACCTACTTTTACGGGACTTGGTACTAGTTTTTTTTAGTTTCACGCCTAATCTTTTTAAAATTAATGGCATAAAAACCCTGTTGCATAGAGCCTTTAAT
>JACJUY010002035.1:86616-101243 GCA_014220935.1 Platorchestia sp. MABIK
AAAAAATCGTTATTCGCAATAAAATATAAATTATTTTGCGTAACAAACATATTTCAATTAGAGTCACTTGATCCACTTCCCTGAGAAAATATGTAGCTAGGCTATTTCATTTTACCCCGAGCTCGTTTAATGTATATTTGATACGTAAGAATAAAAGATGTTAAATGTCGACCTCATAGTCATATATGTACAATTTTTAAATTCTTATTTTGTTTTTAATTTTAATCCCTGATGTTACAAGTTCCTAAGCTTGTATTTCAATGTATGTGCGCACTAATAAAAGTGTTTTCAACAATGCATCGTCACTGGTACTACACTTTTTTAATTTGTATTTATACGATTTATGAAACCTCGATTCCCGCATCAAGGCAAAAGCCGTTTTTTATTGTTTTCTCTTAATAATTTGTTAATAAAATGACTCAATTTATGAACCTTCCATCATAAAACAATTTGATAACTTTCAGATCAAACTGAGTGAGAAGAAAAAGTGAACTATTCTTCCTGTCGTTTGCCAAAATTTGGAACTTTTTTTCTATTTTGTGTCCTCCAATTCTGAAATTACACCCTACTTTACAGAAATATTTCCCATAAGTCCAGGCAAATTTCTGATTATGGGAGAAATGAATTTGTAAAGAATCTTTATACTCTATATACATATGTCACATTACTTAAAATTTTCAGAGAATTCATTCCACTTCATAATTTTTTACTACCCTGAGGCAAATTTTACTACTTTTCACTACTTTTTTTACTACTTTCCAAATTTTACTACTTTTTACTACTTTACTACCTAGTAGACACCCTGTTATTGTATTACAGCAGTATTTTTCAGATGTGCTCGTATTAAAAAATCCCTTCCATACTTTTTACAAATGATTGGCTTGCAATATTTTTCTACTCCACATCTCCACTTTTCAGATAAAATATCAAATGAAGAAACATTGGAAATAAAAAAACATGCAAAATATCACTAGAATGATAAGCAAACAAGGAAACTTTAAACCAAAATAGAAAACAAAAAGATAGAACAATTTCTAATTTTAGAATGGTATCACAACACAGATCATCTCAAAATGCAACTCTTCATATAACAAGAAAAATTAATAACAAGAGAAATTTACCACAAATAAAAGAAACAGAGCATTCTCAACTCAGTAGTGAAAACTGATTTTTAGATTAATAGTTTCAACCAAGAGACATATTCTCTATTCATAAAAGCATAATATTGTCCAGTTGATGAGGCCTTAAAAATATCCCAAAATGCAAGTAAAGAGCAACACCAATGAAAATTTTTCCATGCTTGCAAAACTTGCAGTCAGTATAACAAAAAGACAATAAAGTTGTAGAGAATTTTACAACAAAACAAATGCTTCAAAGGTCTTTAGTGGAAATAATTACCAGTTTATCTCTGTGTAGCCGGTATTCAGTATTTCATGCTTTAAGAAAAATAAATTACAATAAGGTCCATTCTAAGCTGGCTTATATTACTTCACATAAAAAATTATAGCCACATCTCACCTTCTTCTTTTCACCAACAGTTTTTGAAATGACATTTCCCATGCGGTTCAGGAGGTCAGCTTTGTGGCGAGCTGGAAAACAATGTTTAAGTTAAAAACCAGGAGCAGGTTGTTCGAAATTCAATCATTTGAGTATATTTGGACAAATTGTAATTTTTTTAACATTCCAGTTTGAGAAGTTTTTAAAATTTTTTATGCTTCCATGTATGAATTTTTCATAACATAATATCAAATAACAAAACAGTTTTAATATATATATTGAAAGGAAGTGTTTTAACATTGCCCTCCCAAGGTTATTGTGCATAAAATACATATTCAAAATTAAAAACTGCCCAGTAAGTAATTAACACTTCACATAATACAAAAAATAGACAAACATCCATATTCCAACACTTCTAGATTCAAGGCACAGTGTAACGGCAAAAACTGTTTCAAACTTCAAAAGCAAATTTCAAAAAAATACAAAATACTGTGGAGCCTGTAAATACTCTACTTTTCATAAACAAATGGCCTACAGCATATTCTTTTGACACCTGCAAAGAGCAATAGGTTATTCCAGTTCATTGATTGTGATCAAGACATCAATGTTGCACTTCAACATAATTCAAAAAGCATGACAAATGTATAGAGCAGTGGTTCTTACCTTTTTACTCTCACACCCCCACATGAATTGTTAGGGTACATTGTGTGCAGATAGACTGGTAAATAAGAGCTCACAACAATTAATATTTTAAATAGATCATTGGTATTTGTTAAGGAGAGGATAATAATCAATTTTTGCATTTTTCTTACTTCTAAAGTAGTAATTAGATCAAAATAAATAACTTTTCTTCTATGTACTTTCAATCGCTAATGAATATTTAACAAGTCATAAGTCATAGTGGTAGGTTACTTCCCACAATTCTAATCTTTAAAGCATGAACAAAAACATTTCAAGGAGTGACTCTGATAGAATCTGTTCCAACGACTGTAGTGCGCTCAAATAATTGTTAGGTTACGTTAGATTAGATTAGTTTAGTTACATTACGTCACCACTATAACTCGTTAAATACTCATTGGTGATGGAAAGTGCTTAGAAGAAAAACTGTTTATTTCAATCTAATTACCATGATACAAGCACCAAAAATTTGGAAATTGATTAGTGTTCTCTTCTAGCATTAACCAGGTCCTCAAACATATTCAACAGTAAAAGTTCACTCTTTTGTCAAAAACATTACTGGGAAAAATTAGGCTTTACTGGCTTACTGCAGAGGCTCACAACCCCCAGGTTAAGAACCAATGGTATAGAGCAACTGCAGGTGTAGACTTTGTCAAGCACAGTTTCTTGGCCCAAATTTTTTTAATTCAATCTTTGTACTTCAAAAATTTATCAGTACCTCATATTGAAAGAAATAGAGAAGAAGTACTTTAAAAACATTTACTCTGAACGTTTTGAGCCTAGGCTCATTCTCAACAATAAGTCTGCAATTAGTTGAGCGCATTGCGCATCGCAGTATGTGAGTTCCACCTATCGAGCACTTTACGTCAGGGTTACTGAACATGCAGATTAAAGTAATCGTACAGGTCGCTCGCTTACCTCTCCTACTCACTCTAGTATCAGACAACATTGTAGTAATGATTCCTGTGAACAGATTATTGACATAAGCAAATTTAAATATTAGATACTTGTACCTCCAACTTAGACCTACATATTTTAGAGTCGCTATTCATTCATAAACTCAAACCATCTCTTAACAAAATGCAGAGTGCAAACCCTCTGAAAATAGTCAACCAATAAATTACTTTTATTATATTTTTATCCGTTTGTTTGTTTTTTGTGCTTATATTCTGTGCTTCTGTAATTTTGGGTGTACTGACTTGTTTATCATTTTAATTGCAGACTTTTTGATGAGAATGTGCTTAGGCTGGAAGCGTTCAGAGTAAATGTTTTTCGAAGTACTGCTTCTTTATTTCTTTCATTGTAAATTTGCTTTGCAAAAAAGATTTTCCTTGATACCTCATAAATACTGCCATTGAGAAATGCTAGTTATAACTTTTGGTCAATATAGAGATTAATGAGCTCATAAAATTTTTAAATTTGGTTCCCAAGAATCAGTGAAGAAGCACATTTGAAAACATTTTACATGTATAACATTTCACTCCCTCATGCGTCAATTTTGAGATATAACATGAATTAGGTTTAGGCATGAATAACATTATATAGTTGGCTCCGTCGTACCTGCATTGTTGGAAGACGCGCAGTGTTTTGACTGAACCAAACCATCAGTGTTGGTATAGTTGAGTTATTTTGGGTTTGTTTAGGTTAGTTTAGACTAGTTTATTCAACTAACCAAATTTTAACTAGCCTAATCTAATCTATTGTCTTGTCAGAACCAAATTACAGCATTTTCATGTGTTCGTTTTTTCACTGTTATATACAACGTTCCTATAACATCAAAATTTAATAACTCAAAAATCACGCATCAGCAAGCAAAACACCATTTACGAAAAATGTTGTTGAATATGTTCCTTTAGTGATTTTAGGAACAGAATTTGTGATTTCCGTGAATGCATTAAACTCAATCTCAACCTAATTTTCAAAGTCTCTCAAAAATTTTGTGAGAGCAGTAATTGAACCTCAAAATATTGTTAAAGTATTTGCTTACCTCCTCATGGTGATGTGAGGAGTCTCTTTAGCAGAAACTGAGAAACACATTAAAAGAAAAGAGCTATACATCGACCTTCTAATGAAGAAATAAAACATTTGAATAAATGTGTAATTCCCTCACTTACCAGCTCTCCACAGGGTATCAAGCTCGATGACTCTATCAACGGCACCCACATCCTTAAACCGTCTCTTTTGTGATTGACGCACGAGCTCAGGATCGCCTCCTTGGTCTTCCCGAAATAAAACAATATCCAACATTATGAGGATTGAATCCCTTGATAAACAATTAGAATATAAAATTCAGTTCCCGTTTCAGCAACCGCAATCACAAACACGCGTCAAGATAGAGACGTGCTCTCTTTGACGTACAGCTGGGAGAGCACCGATGTGGATCTAGTTCGGTATTTTTGTAACCCTATTGGAGATTAAACAAAGAACAAAATAGAAAACTCAATTATTTAGAACAAAATAGGTGTATGATAAAATATCTCACTGATCGTAAGTATTTAGCAAATATAATGGTCATGACTTTTAGTTTTTGCTACATCATACCACATCAATTTGCCGACTGTGTTCCTTAGTGAAAAATGAGCTAGAATCTAATTTTTTGACAGAATGCTTAGATATATCAAGTTACAGCCTAAGGACAACAATAAACATTTCTGCTTTGTCATTCCCTATAACAATATTTAAATCCATGTTTAAATATTAAAGAGATAAACTAAAAACACGGTGGAAGGTTAGTACCGCTTGAGAGTAACAAATAGCTAACATTTGTAACACATAGATTGAAAATGAACCTAGTTGTGGTTTCCTGTCTTGTGTACATGTTTCTAGATGTACGTGTAATTCTATGTTTTATATTACTTTTGGTTGGCCTTCTCTCAATACCTGAAAATCATTTACGACGGTGTTTCACTCGGTTTCGGTAGAACGTTTCGTATCTTTTCTTCTTTTGTTTTAACTTATAGCGAAGGACTTCCGAGACATTCTCCAGTAGTATTCGTAAGTATTTGTAAGCTTTCAGTTATCTAGCCACGGGTAAATTATTCAAGAGAATTTATTTGTTTCTCTCAATAACATAATTAACCCTCGACCCCGCTATTACACTCCTCAATTGATTTGGCTATCAATTAGGAACTTTTATATTTAGAATAATTTAAAGTTCAATGTGTTGTAATGCTTCGTAAATCGACTGCGCCACACATGCTAAGTGTGTGGTAATTTGCAGCATGATAGTAAGAAATGAACAAAATTAGCTAGAACAAGTTTGATTCACTTAGACATTTCAGCTCCACAGAGTTTGAAATGCTCACATCAAAGTAGCAAAGCCAAAACTTGGTCTAGCCAAGTTTTTTAAGAGAGGGGTTACCATGATTGTATTTCCTGAAATTAATTTTGCACATCACTTTGACTGACTGGAAAGTCAACGCATTTTTGCAATTCATTCTGAAAATATGAATTGAGGAATCTTTCCCCTGACTAAACCGAAATAGTCCAAACGTGACAATAATGAAGACTAAATCACCAATAACCCAGCTTTTTCGTCAGGTGCGTTCTTAATGATGAAGAAACAAGGTTCCGCGAATTTTCATGCATATTAAAAACAAAACATTCCTTGTAATTCATTTCAGGAATTGGGGGCAGTAAAAAAATCAGAAAAAAACATACTGCATAGTCCAAAATTCCAGAAATTGCTTCACGCGTGATGAATCATCAATGTACACGAGATATATATCTGCTGCTTTCGTCACTGCAGCAAAGTAGAATACTATTTATCCAAGTAAACTCGGTCATAATCGACATTCTGCTAATGTTTCTCTAATGCATCATTATAGCTAGGGATCTCAAAATAATCCTCCGGTTAGCGTCGCTGCAAGATAGAAGCCATTTTGTTGTGAACCAATGAAGATTTTAGCAGATAAAGATATCTTAACGGCTTTTAAGTAAAGTGTTTTAGGTCATTTTGTGTTTTCTTCTGACGTGAAGCGAGAAAGCCAGTAAATTATTCGTGTTTTGCTCATCCCTAACTCGAGCACCGTCATAATTAGAATACGAATTACGGTATGCCACCAAAAAATATAAAGAGCTTTACTCTAGAAAAGTTTTGAATTTAACATATCTGCTTTTTGGAAATACAATTCTTTATTTCTCCCATTTTAGAACAAAGTTGTTACAAATCGTATCACAATTAGACATCAAACATCAGCTTTTCATACACCGTGTGATTGCAATGCAATGGCTGTTGCACTATATCAAGTCAAAATCATTTCCATAATGAGATACTTTCAAAAGACAATGTTGCACATTTAATGCACCAACGTTGTTTGAAATATCCCGTTTTCTTTCCATGCACCTCATTCGTAAGGAGAATTACGGCTTAGGTCATTTTCCGAACGGGATGAAAAGCCGAAAAAGTGTGCCACTGTAAGCAAAGCAAGTATACAGATTGTGTTAAACCACTGACGTAAATGACAGAGTTTACGATTCTATTCAAGTCAGCAGATTAAATTAAGATAGTTCATGCCTCTTTAACCAAAACATAGGTGTACCCAAGAGTGAACGGAGGAAGTTACATTTTTCATAAATAATAATAATAATTTTACGGAAACGTTTCTACCGGGGATTCTTCATAAAGTTAGGGAATGGTGGATCCATGCACAAGATGCGTCACCACAACCTGCTCATTGGAACCGCAACGTAGAAAAAAAGCTTATGAAACAAGATGAAAATTGAGAAAAAGAAATTAAATACTCAAAATTTTGACAGCAGTGAACATGGTCCCCAACAAAATAAAGACCTTACTGCATTTTCATGAAGACAAGCGTACCTAACCTTCAGATCGGGAGCTAGTGTCTTACCCAAAGAGCGCTAATTTCCATAAAAATGTGTCCTGAGGGGCGCTAATTCAACATCGTTGTCGGTTCTCAGCTCCACAGGAAATGGTACGCACTAGACATTACCTACGCCAGCCTTCTACACAATGTAGGAGTGTAGTTACCTATACAAGAGTGACATCGCCTGCACCAGTCACTAGTACAATGAAGAGTAGTTACCCGTACATTAAAGTAGTTACCAGCGCCATTCTTAAAGCAGTGTTCACAGAGAGGTGATATCCTTCGTGGGCATGAATGTAAGAACACTTTGTACATTCTCGTGCATAGTTATACATATTTCTAGCAATTTTCAACTGTCCTCGGTTGTCAGTTCACATCAGGAAGTTAACTGGTAGGAAGTCATTCGTAGGGTAAGTCCTCGATTTTGAAGAACATAATTGAGCATTCATACAATTAGAACAAACACATTTCTGTGCTGTCTCCTTCAATAAGAATGTATCAGTAAACTCAAAGGAAAATCAACGTCATGAAGATCAGAGAGGTGAGCTATATCAGCCGTTCCATAACACTTCATTGAGGTGCTCATGTGATAAAACAATTTGATGACAACCCCAACAGCGCTGAGAATCGCTAGCGTAATGCACACTGAAGTTTTACATCATGCGATTCTTCAGCGGTATATTATCAGTGTTTTCTCTAATAATAAACAGTGATTAATTTAATGTAAGGAAATAGGAAAAGAACTTAGTAAGTATTAATTTTCAAATCATAAAAAGAAGTGAACTAAGGATAGAAATATACAAATAAAACAGGAGTAACTTGTAATAAAAATAATACCATGACACAAAGCCGTATTTTTAACAAAGCTCTGTGAAAAATTTGCCTCAATGTACAGGTTTCTGGAATTAACTTCAATTATATTTGCTCATAAAACACTTCGCGATTAGTTAGATTAGTCGTTAGTTTTAGCCTCCCTACCCGCAACAAATGCGATCCTAAGTGAGGAAGGAGGAAGGCACCATTTAGTATGGAGTGTAGCAAACGCGGAATCTACGCAGAAAGGGCATAGAAACAGTAAGTTGGGAAACAAGATTATGAAACAAGATCAAAGTTGAAGAAGAAAGTAATAGGTGCTGAAAAACAGGACAGCAGTGAACCGAAAAAAGGGTGGTCCGTAACAAACCAAAATCCTATTCTACTGCAACAAAAAGAAAGCCTATCTAACCTTCGCGATAACATGAGTTGACCTAATTTCCACGATCACATCATTAAACTCGACCCCGATTAACGACTCAGCTTTCTTCATCACATTTCCACCACTGTGCCACTCGAGTAGCTAGGCTACACAGGCTTTTTGTCTCTTAAATCTGAAAGAATCATCGAGTTTTTGTGGCATAAAAGAGCGCTTTCATTTGTGCCACAAATTTTAAAGGCTTCGGTGTGGGAGAACGGCCCAAGACGGGAATTTATTGGAAAGTGTAAACTACCACATAACACAGAAGCCATTTCAGCTGTTGAAGGACTTCTTGATGCATGTGAGACATACGGAATTACCTCTACAATAGTAGTAAATCTATTTCCCAATTACATTGCTATTTAACAGAAGCACAACTTCTGAAACTTAAGAACTGGAGTGCACCACATCCGGTATATACAATAAATGCATCAATTATGTGTCGAATTGAAAGTTTAAGCACCGTACTAAAATGGTAAATACGATAAAACCAAGCCAGCTCGTTTACTATTCAACTAATAACATCTTGGACAATTCGTAAAGTGTTAAAACTTACATTATTACCGGTTAAAGAGCACTGATCTTTATTACGAGATATTAGACTTGTTCCGTCAGGTTACACAACTAATTTCCATATAGCATACACAGTACTCGCTGAAGGGACAATGGGTAACATTCTTCCATATAATGGATGTTTGTAGCATACGTACCTTAGAGTAACCACAATTTTGTGCTGTGTTTCATCTAAAAACAGAAGTTACATTTCCTGCTTCAATTTAATTAAAGTGGAGGCGACAAGCAAGCTAAAGATGAAGATTATTATAGTTTCATTAGAATACAGATAGATTCTTTGTTTAGTTCTTAACACGCAATAGTAAACTTTTCTGACACGCGCACAGACACCGCACGACACCCTCCTCTAGATAAGGAAGACCATGTCATCGGACACCATAATTTGGTTGTCGTCCGTCATGCGCTGTATTGCAGCCTCTATTTCATCCTCAGAGAAGGGCTCGGTGGAGTGCTTCTCTCTGACATAGTCGCGCAGTTTGTCCATGGTCACAGTTTGCGAGTAGCTCGCCATGAACATTTTGCTCATAGATGCGCGGAAAGTTGAGAGCCTCTCTTTGCTGATCTCTTTCCTGGGCACGGCAACCGGCGGCGGCTGCGTCGAACGGACACGGGGCGACGACGCAACACCACTTTCTGCATCGTCCTCTGAAAAAATAAAAGCTTGTTATTGCCTCTTGCAATATTAAACGGGTAGGCACTTATTGCCATCTTAAAAGGGTAAGTACTTATCGCCATCTTAAAAGGGTAAGAACTCATTGTCATATTAAAAGGGTAAGTACTTATCGCCATCTTAAAAAGGTAATTACTTATCGCCATATTAAAAGGGTAATTACTTATCGCCATATTAAAAGGGTAATTACTCATTGCCATATTAAGAGGGTTATTACTTACTGCCCTATATATAAAGGGTTATTACTTGGCTTAAGGGA
Source organism: Platorchestia sp. MABIK (assembly GCA_014220935.1). Taxonomy (NCBI): domain Eukaryota; kingdom Metazoa; phylum Arthropoda; class Malacostraca; order Amphipoda; family Talitridae; genus Platorchestia; species Platorchestia sp. MABIK. The sequence goes on from JACJUY010002035.1 coordinate 96,354, forward strand.
CCAGGTCTAAACAACAGTTACGCAAGGTTACTTGGGAGCAAAATAAACGGCAATAACACAGCAATCCGTCGCTTTTCCCGCCCCAAATTCGTACGCGAGCAGTGCCTCATCACTCATACTAAATGATCGAACGCACCTTACATAAACCTTTGCAGACAAAATTTGTTCCTTGTATCGCTACAACAACAGCGTATTAAACTGGCACTGGTATTACGTTGTCACTAGCATAGGAATGAGGAAGGAACTGCTACTCAAACACGAGTTTCGAGGAACACGTGAGGGTACCAATTCGTTGAGAAATATAACATATTACGGCTGTTTACGGAGGTGAAAATCGAACGCTATCAAAGCTCAAGCTTGGTACTGGAGTGACGAGTGTTTATGGTTTTTAAGCAAAAGGAGACAAAAAATATCACCAAGCCCATACAAAGTCACAAAATCAAACTAAAATCAACGTCCTTATACCCAAAGAAAAAGCGACTAATTTTTGTCGCAATTCGGTTAGAAAATAGCAAACGCTCATATTCCCAGAAAAAAATTAGTCCTTCGGTTAGACGTCACACTCAAAAAGCCATAAATTGTTTTCCATTGAATTACGGATGTTTACAACCTAAGGTTCAAACAAGTTTGACAAAACGCTTTTCAATGCTTTCCCATTAATCTCAACACATCTTGAGCGTATAGGAACAAAGATTTGACTGTAAAGTGACGCTCCACGGCTCTCTATACCGTACACAAAAACAAGTTCAAGATGGAGGAGCAGAGATCATAATTTATCATCTTGCAGGAGTCTTTCTATTTATCAAGAAAGTAATTCAATTTCTTTGGCTGAGTCCAGGTGGAAAAATTGAACTTATTCTTTAAGCTGATATCAACACTGACTGTGACGTGAGCCATATTTGGTCACTGAGGGAGTTTTCATTATGCCGCTGACCAACCAGTAATCACGAACTCAATTTACAAAATACTAAATCCAAACTGAATGAAAACGCGATCCAGTTAATGTTTGTTATTTTCAACGTTGCTTACTACAATTGACTTTAAATTTGAACTGAATATTAAACTTATTTTACCTGCCACAGTCAGAGTGTTAAGGAGTATATTTTCATGCACTGTTCAAGAGGCATACGATAGCAGCTAGTTTTTTCATTATGTGCAAAATGCATTTTTGATGATAATGGTCCTGTCCATCTCCTCTACAAAAGATAAGAAAGCGGACAGTTCTGGGCAGGATGGAAGAAGAGCAGCAGCACACATACCTCGACTGGGGGTCGAAGCAGTCTTGGGTCGTTTGCTGGGCTGAGCCGCCACCTCCTCTCCGGACCTGCGCTTCCGCTTTGGTGCCGCAGGCTCCTCGACAGACTCGTCGTCCATTGACTCGTCAGCGCTGTCCGCGTCAGCCGCAGCAGCTGCTTTCTTGCTCTTCTTCTGTACCACCTGTGGATGGGCAAAGGGGTCAATGGTGTGTCTCCTTCATGGTAACTCACACTTGCTGATTTCAAATTGTACAATAAGAGGAAATATGGGCTTGTAGAATTACAGACGCAGTTGCAACTCCTGGTATAACGGATGCAAATCACGTGTCTTGAACCTAATCTTAACGAGTTTTTGAGAACATATTCGAAACAATGAATGGCCATATCTAAAATATCTTCATATCTACCTTACGGATAAGCAAGAAGGCCTACTGACAAACAGACAGCATTATTAAATAACGCACCTTCTTGAAGTAGGCGTACTGAACCATCTCAATGGCAGCCAAAGCATCCTGCTCCTGCACCTTGACAGAGAGGCGCGCCTTGGCGTGCGCTGTGGACAGACGGATGAGCGTCTCCAGCGCTCGGGCGGTCACTGACTGGGTCTGAGCGAACAAAATGCTTTCAGTTTTTCTTTGGTACGTGTACTTGGTTTATTCATAAGCTCTGTTCCTACTCGACGAAATAAACTCATTTGCTGAATATCCACAAGCAACAAGTTTAATTATAATGACTATATCAGAAACGAAATCAACATCATAGTGCCTGTCACTAAACGATAAGAAAGCACACACTTTAACAAGGTCTGAACATAATACTAAAGTAGACATATTCCATAATACAATGTGAATCACCAAAGTCAGTAACTGCCATGAGCCAGTCTTCAATCATTTTTGTACAGTTTTATCTTTATCATTTAGAAAAACAACGAGGCTATTACTGATATCAGAGGAAAGGAAGCACGCTTCAGTACTGACCAATATTTTACGGTCATTCCGTCCTCACAAAAACAACATCCACATAGAAACTACAGATTCAAAATCAAGCTAAAACAATAGCCTAATAATTATTTTTTTGCAATAAGTTAGTGTAAGTCTCACCAACCACTAAAAATGTGATTTCAAGAACGAGAAGCAATGGGACCATTTGAAACATAAATCAATGCACAAGACGTGACCACACACAGGAGTCATAGCGCATGGAAACAGCCTGTCAAGTATGATGAGGAAGAAAACACCAAGGCTAAACAGTAAAGAAATTATGAGCACTGTAAAAAGCTAAATCCTCAAGAAGTTCCAAAAACTCGAACTATACATATACTGCTGAGGTAACCTAAGTGTCTCCACCGGGAGGTGTTGTTCCCTATAGCTTGAATATAGACAAAACGGGATCCCTTCAGTGGCGTCTTCAATTTTGGAAACAACCAGAAGTCGCAAGAAGCCAGGTCTGGAGAGTAGGGAGGTTGGTGAACGGTTGTAATTTCATGTTTGGCTAAGAAAGTGTGGATCAATTGGGATGAATGTGCAGGGGCGTTGTCATGATGCAAGAGCCAGTTGTTCGTAGTCCACATGTCTGGTCTTTTGCGCCGAACTGTGTCACGGAGTCGACGGAAAACATCTTGATAGTACTCCTTTGTCACTGTTTGTCCTTCCCATGCGTATTCATGATGCACAATTCCACGGACATCAAATAAAACAGTCTGCATCACCTTGATTTTGCTTCGCATCTGCCGCGTTTTCCTCAGCCTTGGAGAATTGGGATGCTTCCATTGCGACGACCGTCTTTTTGTTTCTAGGTCGTACCTGTACACCCATGACTCATCTCCAGTTCCCACGGTGTTCAGAAACCCAAGATTAGTGTTGGTGGTGTCCAGAAGGTCCTGTGTGAAGGTCTTTGCTCAATTCGTTCAGTCATCTTGCAAGAAAACTAAATCCGATGAACGCAACGAACAGCAACTAACTTGACGATCACCAGCCAGCGACTAGCACAGGCAAACGCGATGAAAACATTCAAGCATGCGCATTAAGGTTCCTCCTTCCACCTTGCACAGTGGCGCGACCTTAGAATCACTACTCTGCGAAGGAAAAAGGTCGGATATCTTTTAGACAGGCCTTGTAAACCCCCTTATAGGCAGAGTGAGTTAAACAAGTGTTAATTAACAGAGGAGACGAGCGAGTACGGACTAAGGTCTCACCCTGGCCATGTCAGAGTGCTCGGTGTCCTGAGATCGCAGTCTCGAGTACTCTTCAGCAATTGCCTCAGATGCTTTCTTGGTCAGCACGGGCTTGATTGCTTTGGCCAGGTGGATGTACTTGCGCATGAACTGCAGGCTCACGATCTTATCCCTGCAATGAGAAACATGCCGCAATAGTTGCGTTACAAATATCAAATACACTTTCTAGGAGTCCAATTATTTAGTACGTGATATTTGAAATAATTATAACGAATCTCCCATACAGAAAAATCAATAAAAATGAGTCACTCAAAACAATCATTAAAAAATTGTAAACCAGCAGTGCTGAATTCTAGAGATCAATCAAACGTAAATCTGTACTATCCACCAATACAGCAAGCTAACAATAAAATAAAACTTGGTAACTTTGACACAGCTCCCATTCTTTGGGATAGATTAGATTATTAGTTAGTTTAAGCCTCCATATCCTCAACAAATGAGATCCAAAGAGAGGAAGGAAGAAGGCATCATTTAGTATGGAGTTAAGGGAACGTGGAATCTATGCAGAAAGGGCATAGAAACAATAAGATGAGAAAGAAGTTCATGAAATAAGATCAAAGTTGAAGAAGAAAGTAGTAGGTGTTGAAAAAACAGGACAGTAGTGAACCCAAAAAAAGTTGGTCCGTAACAAAACAATAACCTATGTCATTTTAACAAAAAGAAAGCCTACCTAACCTTTAGCTCGGGCCCTCACATCGTCTCCCTGGGAGCGCTAATTCCCAAAGATACAAAAGTTCTATCCCCCTGAGGGGGGATAGATATAGAATAAGTTTTACAACTACCATGTAAAAGTGCGGAAAAAGGTTGCTCTTTTGGGCGGGGGATCCACTGGTCAGGGGGGAGATTGTTCCCTATCATACGGGGAACAAATACAGCTCTTCTCAAGCACGTCACAATCTGGTAAGTGCGTTTTTTTCAACAGTTCAAAAGACGCACTAAATGGCCTCAATTAATATTGCATTTTTTCAAAGTGTTACGTAATCAATATCATTACCAGGATCATACTCATTTTATTCAGGCTCCAACCAACATGTGTGCAAAACAAACACCAAAATTACAGGGAAATGATTCAGTGCAAATTTTTTCAAAGTAGCAATACAAAATGAAAAAGTATTAGAATACGACTGATCACAGCACGTTTTGACTGGCAGGAGCAAATAATCATTTTGGAGACTAAAAGGAAAACCAGAAAAGAGGTAAGACCCACAAAGATTTGTATGCAAACAAATATATCCATGTTTTTAGTGTAAAAGAGAAAAGGGGAAAAACAACTACACCAAACTACCGTCACTACCCCACCCTAAAGCCCACTTCTACCAGACACATTGCTGATTCTTCCATGGTAACCAGATGGGAGGTCACTCATTTAGCCAGCCGTCAGTATGGTTATCAACAGACACC
>JACJUY010002036.1:2115-71147 GCA_014220935.1 Platorchestia sp. MABIK
CAGTTGTAGAAATGAAAAAACATAACGTGATATACAAATAAAATGAATTCAGAAAACTTTTTGTGAGGAGAGCTCACCGGTACTACAACTAGAGAAATCTTTTAGAATGATCAATGAACTAGCCTCTACGACATCATATACGTATTGAAAGGAAATTTTTAATTTAAATTATTTTAAAAGAGTGTGGTCAACATTTATTGCAAATGCAGCTCATAGTCAAAATGTTTATGCTCTGACTGTAAAAATAAATATACCCGAGACAAGTGTTGTATCGCTTGAAGTTGAAACGTTTGAGTTCAAACATACCTTGACAAAAAAGTAAAAAAAGGAGAATGAGATAAACTGAAATCGAATAACTTGTTCACTAACACCCTTCTACTTCAATCCATAAATTTTGTCTATGAAAGTTTTGACATGGACGATGTAAACAATGGCTACCCATTTTCCCATCTTTGTTTCACCTAGCCAAAACTCGACGCAGAGCCTCCGATTGTTCGCAGTAAGTAATTTTTCACCGCTGCCATACATCTTGAGAAATGCTGAAAAGCAGCCGAAAACATTAGACATCGCCTTCAACAGAGCATCACTTCAGATGACCAACATCTTCCTGATGCCATCCTCAAAAAATGATCACACAAACGGCATTGTATTCTGATTCGAATGAAGCAAAAGATAATTCTGTAAGTATTGTTTTACTTCCTAATAGCCCTTCAAAACGCGGGCATTTGATTTGCTCCATCCTGTACAATTTTGCAAAACAGATTACAACCAAACCAAGGTGTTGTGAAGGACACAAAGAAATTTGTTTGCTTAAATTCACACCAGAATTGGAATGAAACAAACAACTTTCTATTCAATGTTTAACGACGAATGATTCTTGTTAATCCTAGTCTTATTTTGAATCTTCACCATTTTGAAGTAGTCACGAATTCGGTTTTGTCCAAGTATAATACTTCTATAGTTTTCCTATAGCGCTTTCCCGCTGCACGAGACATTTGATACGAAAAGCGGGAAAGCGCTATATGATACGAAATGGAAGTCAATACATGTTTCAGGTTTTCTATTTCATCACTTGTTTCATATTTCAAAACAAAACATCCTCCTGCATGGAATTTGAACCTCATCCACGTGTGGTCAGCGTTTGAAGAGATGACGCCCAGTGGTCGTTACACTTGTTTGGCATTCAATCATCACTGAAAACTCGGAATAAATAGGTGAGCTATTAAGTTTAAGTATAGATTTTTTAGAGCAATATTTGTAAGTATCTAAATGCATTAAATTTTCAATGAGGAAAATATATTTCTGCTATTTTTTGGTAACAGTAAAAAGAATCTGCGCGCCATTTGCTTTCTTCTGAGCAAAAAGATTGAAAGTGAATTTATGTTCTATTTCTACATGTACAGTATTTTGCGATTTGACAATGGTTGGCCTTCAAAATTCATTGCATAACTTTTCTTTTACAAAATACTGCAGAAGTTGAATGAATATTTTCTTATTTTATATTTCTCTACTAATTTTCGGTGCAACTCCCGTTTCAAAATCCCCCTAAGCTTTTTTGACCATATCTGGAACTTTCTAAATCAAATTGATAGATTCATCGCAAACGTTTCTCGATGATTCAGTGCACATCTGCTTGCGAACTTGGTTGTCTCCTCAACGATCACAAATTACCTTGTTGGTTAACGTACTTGAAAACGATACTTGGTTACTGCTTTAGCGTTGTCTAAACTTGAACTTGTTGAAGGAAAGACTTTCAATTTTGTAACGATAATGAAACGGACTTCAAAAGTACCATGTGTGCTTGGAGGTGGCGAACGCTGCTAAAGTTTCTTTTGATATCGGAAGACAAGTTCACTCATTCTTTAAATAACTTTCAACCGATGCTATCATTAACATTAAGTTGACGTTATAACTAATGAGTATCTTTTACTTCGAATGCTTCCCAAAACATCCTCAGCTGGTTGAAAAATTATTCAGTCACTCCAAGCCTTTTTTTTTCTTATCTCTCGTTTGTTATAATTGCCACCTCTTGCCAGTGCAAACAGTAGGCTGGCGCTAAGGGTCTGGTCGTCGATGACTACGGTTCTGCTAATTGCTAATGAAAAATATCATAGTCTCGGGAGAAGTAATTTTATCGTTTCGAAGTTTTTCGCAAACTTTTCTTTCCCTTAATTAGCTGTGCAATATTTTCAAACCACTGTGTCTACTCACAGAACTTCTGTCTCATGGGCAATAAAATAACTGTTTTCTTTCGTTTGATTTTACATCTGAATTCTTGTCGCAGTAGCCATCGCGGGAGCTCAAAAGTTATTTTTCCTCTCGTTAGCTAATTGCAAACCTTCAAAAAGTGTGCGCCTGGAATGTTTTCAGCATATTTAAAAGTTGCTTGAAATTCTTTTGGTTATGTCTAGGCTTCACAGTAACAGATTCTCCTCGAAAAAAAATGCCATGAAGGGAAAGACATTTCAGTCGTTTCTCTGTTAAGCTTTCGAACTAATGTTTCCCAAAATGAATTTCAAGCAGATGAAATAAATCAACTATGCTAGTGTCTCAAAAACAAGGTTGGCATTGAACAATCCACACAAAAAATTCAACAAAAAACCCACCTAAAAATGAACAAAAAACAGTCTGGTGTTTTCTTAATTTAGTCACAAACGAATACACAAACCTGTAAGAAAGACACAATGTAGGTGTTATTGTGATTTGCTTATTAATTTCATTTCCAAACTTAATGTTTTAAATCCAATTTGAACCTTAACTACTTCCTATGTGTTGTACAACACAATTTGTCCATCATGTGGAAGTCTCTCTTGGCAGTGGTAGCTCTTAAGAGGAGGGTTCCCCCAGAATGGCGAAATTCTTCAGAGATATTGATTTGAGAGCTATGAGAAGGGTAAGATGTCAGGTACATCCTGTGAAAAAATGAGGTTTGTACGATCGCTCGTTCGCCCGCTGCGGGGGTTTGAAGTATGGGGGGGAGAGAGGAGGGGGAGGTGGTATTTCATTGTGTTACAGTCCACCTCTGCTGTTTCTTCACGGCGCGACGTTGCGATGTCATTTCCTATGTCTCTGTATTACTGTATAATGATTACGAGGGTACTACCTGATCATACAAGTAAAATTCAAGTGCAAATGAGAGTGTTTATGTTTATTTATTATGTCTCTTTTCGGAGGATCGGATTATGAGGTTTCAAAATACATCTCCTCCGTCAGTTTTTGAGCTACAGTAATGATATGGGTATCATTGGATGCGAAAAAATTTGGGCATTACTAGATGCTGTACGGCGATAGCGATTCGAAATTCGTTTTCAATCAAAAGTTGTGACGTCACATGTACGAAATTATGCGAGTAAAAAAGTATGCTTTGGAATTACTGTGCTTTTTATTTCAAAGCGCGAATTTGGAGACTGACATACTGCATCTGGTAATGCCCAAGTCTTTCCGCATCCAATAACACCAAAATTATTACTGTAGCCTAAAAACTGTAGGAGGAGATACATTTTGACCCCCCTTCAAATTCTGTTTCTATGAATATCTCGTTTTCTGGGAAAAAAAACGCATTTTTGACACGATTGAAGACAGTTTTCGCTTTGCATTTTATACATGTATACCAAATTTCATTGCTCTAGATCCAATAACAAAAAAAGTCTCCGTATGGGGTACCCTGTAAGTGCTTGAATATTTTAAGGAGCATTTCAGCTTTTCATGCGTGTAACCTATACTGAGCATTGTCACAGACAATGCCGACTGGCGGAATGGTCTGGCTGTATGTACCCAGGTCGCACCACAGAACAGAACTTATGGAATTCTGTATTTCCAGTCACATTAGAATTAATATTTGAAGTAAAGAATAATTTTCCCAGTTGAACATCTATTTTTTCTTTGTCTTCTTGAGACTGCAAAGGAACTGCTTACTGGTGATGGTGCAGTTGACTTCACTGTAGTTGGTGCTAATGGAGAAGAAAAGGATATTTTAGAAAGGAAATTAGAGGGCATAAATAGCTAATGCTGCTGCCGAGCATACGATATCAGATTATACTTGACGACATTGACAGCAAGATCGAGAGAGCCTGAAAATCCGAAATTTATAAGTTACCCAAATCATCCTCCAAATAGGTTAGTGGCTACTTTTTATGACTGGAGTAGCATGAGCTGTGTCCACACTGCACACACAAATCATTAATGTGAGCATTAAAAAACTACTTGTGAGTCGAATTTAGGACACCGTAATCTAATAAACAGGACCAAAAAATGCAACCCAATGAAACAAAATGACACCAAATAAAACCCAATTCAACTCAGTTAAACCCAAAAATCACTGGTGCGTTGGGTATTTTTTTTAAATCCATGGTTTTTTCCCACATTGCTGAAGATTAATTCGACGATTTAATTTCATCTCTATTTTTTGTCCGTTTCTGTATTCAATCTTTGAAAAATTCACATTATTTTCTCATGATGTGTACTTTTCATAGCATGGAAAGCTCTCACCGCCGAGTCTCCTGAAAACTGTGTCGTTCTTGTGAAGAAATTAATGAACATTCGTGGAAAAAACATTATCAGTTTGATTTCTGAAGACAACAATGTTTTTTGTGAACACACCATATTATTCCGTTGAAATGCCGTCAATAAAATTATATTTATGTATGGTTTGGATTGTACGCACACGCCTTAACAAAACTGCCTCCGGTTAATAAATGTTATGTGTGATCTAATTTTCGTGTTCAATTTCAGGTTATGTCATTGAGCAAAATATATATGGCATAGTTTTTGGAAGCGAAGAGTCCATTATAGCTGCAGTGTAGCTGATGCAAAAATTGAATCAACAGACGTTTACAAGCACTCGCAATGAACGTTCTAGGCAATAGAATTGATGTAGCTTCTGACCCTGCATTCGTTACACCACCAGCCCCTTCGTTACCACCAACCCCTTTGTTACAACCAGCCCCTTCGTTACCACCAACCCCTTCGTAGCCACAACTCTTTCGTCACCACCAACCCCTTTGTTGCAACCAACCCCTTCGTTACCATCAACCCCTTCGTTACCACCAACCCGTTCGCAGCCACAACTCATTCGTCACCACCAACTCGTTTGTCACCATCAACCCCTTTGTTACAAATAACCCCTTCGTCATCACCAACCCCTTCGTAGCCACCAACTTCTTCGTCACCATCAAACCCTTAGTCACCACCAACCACTTGGTTCCCACCAGCCCCTTCGTCATCACCAACCCCTTCATTTCCACCATCACTATCGTCCCCCAAGCCAAGCAAGACAACGTTTCACTTCAATTTCTCACCCAAGATCTCGTCTTGCACTCATCCTTGCTTCGCTCGAAGCTCTCAAAATTCTCACGTATAGAATTTTCGGACAAACTAGATCTTTATTTCTCGAGGGAACTTCATAAAACTAATTAAAGTTCGTCAAAACTTTAAAAGCGCGGCAGTATGAAACTCGTGTCACCTGAATATCACATTAGAGTTATACAAGTAAAAGTTTTTTGATTGAGACTGGGCTTCCTTCGAGAGAGAATTTTTCGAATGTTGAAAATTTCACACAGTATTTTTGTCTCATTCTGGGAAAAGTATTTACAACTTCAAATTGGGTTTAATTTCAAGGTTGAAAAAAGAAGAATAAATATAAATGCTTGTCAATTGTTTTTCCAGTCAACTTCAAATCATTGACATTGAACGGAGTAGAATCTTATTATATTCATCAAAGCTTCATATATTCCATAAACATTAGAGATATACAACTCAAGAAATGAATTGAATACTGACAAAAGTGTTCCCTCATAACATTTTTGTCAACGTACTTACAGCTAACACAATCAAGTTATAAAGATGTGGCCTAACATTTCGTTACACAGTGCATAACACTCGACTTCTCCCACACCCTCCGTCTTTACGGTAGTATTTTCTTTCATTGGGGCTAACTTTTGAAATTATTGTGTTTTATCGGTACTTTTTAATGCACGTGTCTATTATTTGAAGCTCATTTTCATCACTTCTTAATCGTTCGTCACCGGAATTATGTACAATTAATGCTTTTTTCACATGAAATTTTTTTTAGCATTATTCATGAATGTGAATTCTGCACTTCATTTTGAGTTTACTATTTTAACTACTATCTCTACGGTGTAATAATCATGAATTATATATTGTGACAACTGAATTTTGAAATCCGCTTCCAAAAAGTATTAACGTTTGATCACTGCGCACTAAACCAATGTGACCATGGTTTGGATTATGCACACACGCTCTAAACAAGATGCAATCGAGAAATAAAATAATTATTGGCGTCTAATTTCATGGGATCTTATTAAAAAGTGCAATTTCAGGCTATATCATTCAGCAAAATATTTATAGCCTAGTTTCTGAAGGCGAAGAAACCATCACAGCTGCAGTGTAGCTGATGTTAAAATTGAATCGTCGGCCAACGTTTACACGCACAAGCAATGAACGTTCTTGTCGATAGAATTAATGCAAGTTCTAAACCCTGCATTGGTTAGGAATCGTGAGCTCACGGTTATCCATTCGCGCTTATGTTGCCTAGTTCTAGATGCAAGGAAAAAGCTTTTTGAATCAATGCTTAAAAATACTGCGCGTAACTAGAATCGATGCTAAAGGAAGGCAAAATTTGGGTGCAGCCTCTTGGTTGTCGCCATTTTTATTCTACCATACGGAGAGTTTACGTAAAATACTAGTGTGTGAACTTATTAATTACGTAAAATACTAGTGTGTGAACTTATTAAACTGTATATTGCTAAGTAATATTTAACACCTATTGGATGTTAGTCGAACATTTCTGATGACAGCTAGGATTTATGTATTTATGGACGTTATGTAGTCGAGTGTTTACGTACTGACCACCGTGTTTCAAGTGATTTATTGTTTTCGTTATTGGAACCACTTAATAAGCGATCCTACGCTGTTTTACACCATTTTATTCCAATGAAATTTACGAGGCTAGTGACTCGTAGGTGAGTCTTATATTTCAGCATACTTTAAATAAATGCAATCTTTAATAAAGTTGTGTTGCTTTCAAGTGTTTCATAACAGAAAGATTTTAAGTACTTTGAGTTCACTATTAACAATTTTTCAAACTCATTTGTTACTGTACAACAACTCAAAAGTATGTTGACTATACAGAAACTCATTTTATTCGAGAAACATCCGTTGGTTCACTCGAGGAAACACCATTTAAGTTGTGTTTCTTTGAGCCAGCTATTCATGTCAGCGTGAAATTATATTGGTGCATAACCAAGATCACGGATCGGTCATTGTTCTAGAATTTATTGAGATGTCCCAATCTCGAAAATGACTCAACAACATGGCGAGAATATGTTCCTGGGGTATGGTCCAAAACTCAGGCTTGATTCTTAATTGGAAAAGAGGAACTCAGAAACACGGAAATGACATGTATACAATTCCCTTTTGTTTGATGGAACACGCTGTGAATGCCTGTGTAAAATATTGAGGGACAGCTCTTGATTACACCATTTGGAGAGCTGCATGTAGTGCTGGTAAACCGCTGCAAAACGTTCTCAAGAAGCTATGAGTGCATCACATTGCATTACATCTTCATTTCAGCTGTAACGCTGGTAATTAATGGGAAAATTTACTTCAAAATATCTGTGGGTACATTACTTTTTTACGGGATTATCGAACCAGTTGTACTGTAAAATCTTTTTTAAGATAGTGGAAAGTCAGCTAATGAAAGCGAGAACTTAGGGGTATCAGATTTATCACTTAGAAAAATTAATTGCTGTGCTCGAGGAAGTTCGTCTGTATACGGAGCAGAAAAGCTCAAAATTAGGTCCATATCGTAGAAATAACACTACCACCACACAGTTAAATCATAACGCACAACAATTCATTGCATTCCACATCTAAAATTCTAAAAATTTAAAATTTGGTCGCAATACGCGGAATTTCTTCAGGTAGTCACTATTATTACACTCGAAAAATTTTCCCCCACAAGATATTATACACATCATTCTGGATCTATCAATGGCTGACAAAAAAATAATTTACTCAAGATAAAAAAAATTGTGCGAACTACAATTTTTAGGTAGAGCTCCCAGGTTAAAAATTGTGTGCCTAGACTGCATATTGAAGTCCGAAAAATTGCATTACCCTAATTTTCAAAAAAAAATCACTCACTGACTTTCATCTTGGTGTGCAGCTACAAACATTCTATTTACTTGAGTTGGAAAAGCTGCAAGCTTGTTTTTTTGCAGCCTGGCATTTGTTCGGAAACACAAAGCGTCCACCATTTCGTTTCTGAAAAGAAACATTGCATTTGTTTGGCTTGAGATAGTTTAAAACTTATTTGCTCTATTCGAACCGGTTATTCGGGAGCACAAAGCGCCCTCAGAAAAATTGGCCTGCTTATCTTTGCTTATCCTGAAGTCGAAGCCCCAAGGTAATTGCCTCATAAAATCAATAGCAGTGCGGCGGTGGTCACCGTTGCTAGCTGTCCCAGGAACTGAACAGAACTTAGGCTTCGAAAGTAACTGATAAAATCATGGGCCTTAAAAACAACAGAGGAAAATCTCTTTCTTTAAAATAACTGAGAGAATTTGGAGTATCGAGAATAACTGAGTAAACCCTTCAGATATATTCAATTAAAACACTCTTTTTCATAGATACGTTTTTTATTGGCATTTGCTTGATGCCACCAATTTCCGTCTCTGTCATAATGGCAATAGGCTTGCGATACAATGGGAGACCAAGCGAAAAATCATCAAATTTAATCATATCTAAGAGATATATTATCTCTGGTAGACACGTTTAGGTGAGCCAAAATAATGGAGTGATTATAATGTGCTACTGACGTAATGTCACGAGATTTACCCAATGTGCCAAATTTTACAAACTTCTTTTTTCCCATTTTTATTGCAACTAGGTTAACGAAAATGATAGGTTAACGAAAGTGAGTAAAGTTTTGCTCAAGTATATTTATTTTTCCTATAATCGCGATATATTTTTTTTTGCGAAAATCGAAAATTTTCATTGAAGCAAATGAGTTCGGAATTCAATTTTAAGTATCTGTATGCATTTTGGTTCCCCTAGGTGCAATAGAAATGTGTACAGTGAAATTTAAAAAATTAGGTAAAGTGCAGGGTAGTATATAGAGATCCCCTAAAGACTTCTGCAACTACTCTGACTCGTCTTTAAGATATGATGCCGTTTTCCATGTAAATTGTAAGCGATTCGGAGAGAACCTTTCATCATCGATTTGGTAGTTCGATTGAAAATATTGGTCACTCATAATTAACTTTAAAAATATATAGAAAGCTGTTAGATTGATTCATAAATAATTTTCGTTCCACGTTTCATGATCTTTAATTCAAGGCATAATACAAACCAAATTAACAACTTTTAATACAAATCGTACATGCGCCATTATTTTCAGGGACCTTTTCCCATTTGCCAATGAACTCTTTCATGTTATTCGAATAAATGGAAACTTTTTCCGTTCAAAAAAGCTTGGGATGTACTCTTCCATTAGATAGCGTTCAGTAATTTTTCTACATAAAAGAGCATTCTGTTAAGATTTAAGAGATGGAAATGAATTTGGTCGAGGTCAAGGGAATACGGTGGAGGAGGTAGTGCAGACCACCGAGTTCTAAATTTTTTTTACGTCACTTTTACAGCACGTGGTCTTGCGTTGTCATGAAAAAAGATGACCGTTTTTCGGTCGAGAAGTACTAAACGTTTATTTCTCAGATTTTCATCACTAAGCTGCAATTGGCATTGAGTTCTTTTGCTAATTTACGAGTGCTTAGACGAGAATCATTTTTCACTAACGTTCTTGAAGAATCTTTATCGATGTCCGATGAGGGCCAAGCCCTAGGCTTTTCTTCCAAGCTCAAATCCCCAGAACGAAGTTTTGCGAACCAATTTCTTACTTGTCGATCTGCTTGGACATCCTCGCCAGAAATGCGGCATGTTTTCCTCGCTGTCTCTGCAGCAAAGTTTTCCTGTTTACGACAACAACAATTATTGTTGAACATGTACCTTTAGGTCTTCCATTTGAAGGATTGTTTTAAATTATACTGTAATTTATGGGATAAAATAGATCTGGAAAATAAAAATAAAAATTTTTACTTTAACTCCTAGTAAACCAAAATACGATCGTTTAAAAATGAATGAAATGTTCTTCTAATATACATCAAAGAAATATAAAATTATTTATGAACAGAACTGATGTTTAAGTTTGCCTTATTAAATGATGCAATGACTGATGTGGTGCGAAATTGAAACTTCACTAATGCTTAACATTGATTTATTTACCGCAATGCATATTTAAAGTAGCTTTAACCTTTAATTAAGATGAAAACGTGAGTTTACTATTGAATCGGGTTTTCTTTCAGGAATAAAGTGTGCATTTCTTTTGATACCGCATCTGAGTGATCAGATTTTGCCAAACTTTCGTGACCAAAATTTCTTTAGATAGTCATTTACAAACTTCGCAGGTTTTCAGCCAAGGGGACCTGCTTGATTCAAATCACGGTAGAGGAAACAAGGTAGGGTCATTTCTATGGGAGAAAATACACCTCCTCTTGTTCGGCTAGCCAGTAGAAAGGCTTAATTTCAAACAAACTTTGTGACGTTACCAAAACGCAATATCGTTAGGCCAATAGTGGAGCCAGATTTGGATGTAGCAGTGCTACCAGATGCAATATGAGCGCTGCAATTGGTTTGTTGCCGTGACGTCAGCAAGCCACACCGTCAACGTAAAAAAGACTGGTTTGAACCTACCTTGTTTCCTCTACCGTGTTTCAAACCCAGATTCCTCAGATTGATGTCTCCGGGGCAGAATAAATAGCCCGTTCGTAGATAACGACCAAACCTGAGCCCCATCTTCTCTAGACCCTACGCCGACCAAATCCCCTAGAAAGGACGGCCTCAATAAAGCAGCAGCGGCACGGCTAGACCGATCACCGACGCTCAAATCCATCTGGGAGCGAAATCTGCTAATGCGCTTTCTGGAAGTTCCGAAAATTAGTTTCCAGAGACGGCCCAAAAAGTAGTTGCGTTGTGTTTGGAGGTTGTTGTGAGGTGAAGAACAGCGACGTATCCTATCTACCGAGTGTCCGCTTAGCTAAATTTATAGCAGTGGTGTGTGAGAAGAAATTGGCTGGAGTACATATAAAAAATTTGGAATTTTATGTGAACGATAACCTTGGATGAATTTTGAGCATCAACGAATTGCTTTAGCAATTTATCACCAAGAAATTTATGTCAGTTGTGGAGGTTAGAAAAAAAATTGAAACTATTGAAAATGTCGTTCAAACTCGTCAGTAAACTAATGGCAGGACATCCAAGAACAAGCACACTAAGCTAACTGTTGACACTGACTTTCTTTTACAATCGTAAATTTTGGCACTGTGAAAAAAAACAGGTCGCAATATAATCAATTTTTAGGATAGGTAAGTTCAGAAGATATAAAAACAACAAATGCCTAAATGACTGCGTAATTTTTAGCTTAGAACTACAATTCAATCCTGAAAATTTATTATAGAAATTGTTCAAGCAGTGTCAAATTGAGTAGCCAGTAAACTTGGCATTATTATGAAAAAGTTAACGAATCAATAACATGAATGCATTGTAAAAACAATGGAGTTAATTGTAGCACACCTCTTTGGCGTTCAATGTAGTAATTAACTTTTAAATATTGAGATTAACTTGTATAACCTGGTTAAGGTTATTGCCCCCCTTATTCTTTTTTCAGTATTTGTCGTTCATAGCATTCCCAAAGCCGGGTGTTTTGGTTTCACACTTCACTGCTGGTTTCGCAGTCCCATGATGGTTTCTCAAATATTTTCGTTCACCCATTTTTTATTCCCGAGCGTTTTAGTTTCACATTTCACTGCTGGTCTCACAGTACCTTGGTTCTTTCTCAAATTATATCGTTCACAGCATTCTTATTGCGAGCGTTTTAGATTCGCATTTCACTTCTGGTCTCACAGAACCCCGATTTCTTCTCAAATTTATCGTTCACAGCATTCTTATAGCCGAACGTTTTAGTTTCACATTTCACTGTCGGTCTGCCAGGCGCACTTGGCAGCTGTGACCGCCCAGCTCCGCTCACGACATATCCAGTTGATTTAGACGCTCCCTTGTCGCTAACTTTGGGCTCTGCAGAGTTTGGGGACATGCGCGAGTTGGCTACAGTCTCATGACGTTTCAATTAAAGTGAAAATTTTTATTTGGTAAATTTTGTAAATCAGATCCATTTGGAATCAATTCAAATTCCCATTTCGAATTGGAAAAATTTACTCAAGCAATATTGATGGGTTACAAGTATTTTTTTGGGAATGCTGGCACTCTAGTAATGTTCTCGCATAGCGTGAAAAAAAAAAATTTGTACACGAAGCTGGTAATCAACAATAACATTAATTCTGACTGGGTCGAGATCTTAGTGTGCCAAGTTATTAAAAAGAACTGTTAAGCAAGAACATTAACAAATGCGTAACAATTGCAATTTAAATTAACAACTATTAGACATTAATGTAAATAATACAAGACTTTCTTAGAAAATACACAAAAAAGTGCCTAATCCATTAGATTTGTTAATTTTAAAGTTGTACCTGCAGTATTTTCCGTGATGTGTCAATAAGAAGCGCTTCTCAAAACTCATCCGTGTTCGTAAAATGATGATAAATTTGCATTCCATTAAACTTTTTGACGCCTTCAGAACTGAGTTTTGGTGATACTCCTTAGTTTGTTGGGCTGCAAGAGTGGGACAATACCATTTTGAGATCCTCCTTCACGAAAGTTAAGTATGCAAATGAAGTCATTTTGCCATTTGGTGTTCTCCATGAGCCGACTAAATTTTCTCTGATAATCCCAACCCAAATTATAATCCATACTCAACTTTGTTGGCGCCTCGTATGTTGATAGCGATACCGTCCAATCACCACCTATTTTTTGCTCCATCCATCAGGGCCATCAAAAGTAGCACACGTACTTACCATCGGGGAATAAATTTTCAGAGAACTTGACCTTAATGTTGTTCTTAGCCGTTTTAAGTTGATTAAGCTCGTGGTTTTTGTAAATTAAATCTTTATCACCGTATTTCAAGCTTTAAAACTGAAATCAGTTTATTTGCATTTTGCTAATCGGTGCATTTTTTCATACCTGGACATGACAAGAGGCTCTACATTTCCTTAAAGTTTCATATGAATTCTTCTCTTAGTTTTTTTTACATGAATGAGAAAATACCAGCTCGTTAATGTGCCGCACAACATATGTTAGCTTTCAGATTTTCTATGCAGATGAGAGAATAATTTAAAATAATTTTTAATCGATTCGCACATAGTTTCAAAAAAGTGAGATGGAGTTTATTTTCACATTCGGTGTGAGCTTAGAATGTATCAATTTTGAACCAATTCAAATCCTCCTTCGAATTGGCCAAAAAAAAATATCGCTTCACAGAAATTCTTCGTTTATATAGACAACATTAAGAATAATTCATTCATATTTCCATTTCGAATTGAAGAAACAAAATTAACACTGAAGCACAGCCTGTGTTTAAAATGTGATCCATTCCCAAATTTGCGCTATCAAAAATTATCATTTGAGAGGGAAGCGAACGAAGTTCGATAAGTTTTGAAAGATAAACTTCTTAAGTTGTCTCTCGATAAGCTCCGGCAGCAGGAATCCTGATGGGTAGCATAAAATATATTTCTTCTGAGTTAGTCTTCATGCGTATTTATTTCTAAGATTAAACTTTGGAGACGTCGTGCAAAAATTGTGGATCGTCTCTCCAAACTCCACAGCCTAGACGAGGATTAAAATGATACTCACACGAAACACGAGCGGATTTTTCTGATGCTGTGATAAAAGTTATCTGACTGTCGTATATTAATTATTTGGTGCTCAAAAAATAGATTTGAAGTAAATTAGTATTACCCTGTTCCATTTTCTACTCCTCATAGTGTGTTGATATAACCTTCAAAATGTACGAACATCAAATAGTCTCTTTCCTTTTCCTTCCAAAAAAAAACAGCCTGATAAGTTGCCTTCTTCTTTTCACCATCGGAAGTGTAATGAAATTTTTATTGAAGTATCTACAGTGCGACTCAGAGACTTTGCATGTCGTTTACGAGTGAGTGTAAACAAAAATATGTCCTCAGTTTGAACTTTACAAATAATCTTTTCTGCGCTGACACGCGGAAGAAATCTATTCTATTGACTCAATAGTGTACCAATCACAGTCAAAAATGACGCCATTTTTTCGAGTTAGAACAACAGTTCATTCGTCAGAGCAGTTCTTACATGAATAGTTTAAATGCGTTTTCTATTTTCATTTTATCTCGTCATTTCCGTGATGGGACAACGCCCATATAACTAAAATAACTTGCGATTCACGAACAGAATTTTTGTACTCATTATGTAGTGTTCAAGTACCTAGTTTTCCGATGTGAAATAGTGACGAACTCACCAATGAATAATAATTGACCGATTTGGTATGATTAAATTGGACGGCAACTTCAAAATCCCAGGCTATCTTTATTTCAAAACAGTTTCATATAACCTTTACGATGTCGAATGCCATATACTACTCCATTTAATTAACCATCTTTTTGTGTTGTGTTTGTTTATGAATGAAATGTAAATACCAGTAAAACAATATTGTCGATTTTTGTAATACTAATTCAATTTAACTTCGCTATAATTGAAATTACTCTCTAAAATCGTGATGAGCACGAATTTTTCTACAACATAAAATTTTTGACCAATTTGAGGCAATTTCATGATCTGTAAGAATTAACGATCGATCTTTTATGAAATGTTTAACAATCCCTGATCAATGGAACAAAATACTACATTTTGTCCCTATTTTCTGAGAGTAAATCTGGCATTCTATTTATTGAGCATGTGCTCAAAATTGTTGGCCTGTAATAATCCTCAATATTTTATCTAAACCTGAGCTTAACGAGCATCCGAGTTCACAGACTGCGAAGGGTCGTGGAATCAGCTGAGCATTCCAAGTTTAGTGAGACTTAGAGATTAATAATATTGATTGATCTTATGATATCATAAGCAATGTTAAATTATCAAGGAATATATTTCGGCACTCATAAAATTATCGTAGCATTGTAATAATTTACGAGACAGAATAGTCATTTTTCAAATTTTCATGAGACGCTTCCTTAATGTAAGCTGGCACTCCCTTAATAATCATCAAGGCTTTGAATTTGTGTTGTAGATTAATTTTGTCACTTTTGACATTTTATAAAGTGACTTTACCACAAAGAAAATAAGGTCAAGCTCAATCCCATCCTCGAAATTCACATATTTTACAAATCCACATTAATCACAAATTTTACATTCTCTTCGTGCAAAAATTCCCTTCAATATTGGCAAATTTTACAGCGTAGTTTTCATTCGTGTATTTTGAATGATTGTGGTTTTAGAAAGAGATATATAATTATGTGGTATATTACTGAATATTTATTACAAAACTTTCGAATTTAAATAGAAAGTTTACGTCATACCAATGCGAGAATTTGTATTTTACCTAATATATTCTCCGGTAACACAGGCTCGGCTACCTCCAAAAAAATAAGCTCGCCAAAAATATTAGGAGTTATATTGGCGATTCGCACCTGATCATTTTTGCCACATTAACTCAAGTCAACTAAGCTGGCTACATTAAATTTTCATGAAAAACTAAACTTCTCCACTGTATGACAACGAATAATAGACCATTATTTAGCAAGGGAGTTTCCTTAACTAGTAAAATACAACCGAAATATTAATTTGACAACAGTTGTATACCATGGTTCATTCGTCCTATTTTTGCAAGATAAGATTTGTTCCGTGAGGAACAAATCATACTTCATAAATTACTGAACTAAATTACTGTAATAACTGTTATCATAAATTACTGTACTGGTTGTTCCGTGAGGAACAAATACTGAATGCGATATTGTTTCTGGCCACAGATGCAACAGACGTCTGAAATCATCTCATCCGTGCCTGAGCTGTGAACATGTGTGCTAGACGCAAAGGCATCAGCTTGCAAGCAGAACAGAATAAATAGAATAAAATATTAAAAAATTGGGTGGAATTGAATAGAGTAGAAGGGGAAGGTTAGTGAAACCTATGTTCATGCGTTACCTTATCATCGAAATCTTTCTTACATAATGGACATGCTAAGATTGAGGGATTATCAAACGTGTAATTATACAAACTGCCGCCCGAGCATTCGATGGAAACCTCCCTTAACCAGAATCACGAGTGGAAAATAATATCGTATTTTCAAACCGGACCCATCATCACAACAGACATGAGCGACCATCGGAAAACGTAAAAATTTATCCAACAAAGTTTAGGCCCTAAATTTCAACCAAACTTTAGTGTAGCTTAAATTTTCAACCCAGCGATATCTTTGCATTGTTTCTAATCATTTGATGGTCTAAACCCTCGTTCACGAGTGAGATGAAGGGTGCTTGAAGATCTTGGCGCTGTGGATATTCGTCTAATTGTCATTGACACATGATGTGAAAAGTGGGAAATCTTGCCGAGTTTAATGCGTTTCCTGGATTAAAGATGCATTATAGGACTAGAAAAGAATGATGAGCTAATGATAGTTCTAGGATGAACGTTTTTCACTGGAATATTTTTCACATTGCATGAAAACGTACAAAACGACTTTCTTTCAACAATCATTCTCCGCCGAGATACTTCACATTAGGCAAGAAAAATTAAGCTCTGATGTAACAAAGGAAAACACTTTTTGAGCTAAGATAAACCTACGTGGAAACTGATGGTAATATCCCATGATATTATCGGTACTAATTGAGAAGCGTTCGCTGGATTGTGAAAAATGTCTGAAAAAATGTAATTAAAATTGTGTGCATCCAAAATTAGGAGCAGAAAGAAGTTAAAGATTGCTAGTTTGGACTTTTTAATTTTAGGATTTGTTCATGTAATCATAAAATTTAGCAAGTGATGTATACAATTGATTAATTGAAAATTTTTTAAGGGCTTTCTATCGAAAGCAATCTGTAGTATGGCAGATTTTCCAGCAATGCAGTCAAAGCGACATCAAACATTCCCCCAAATATGTAAATATCTGACTCCCGATCCGCTTTTCCTTTGCAAATAATTTAGGGATTTGATTTATTTTTTGTTGTTTTTACCTTACTTTTAGGTTTTTTTTCGATGTTGTCAATATGTAAACATTTTATTTTTTCCAGAGCATGTTGTTGAGAATGACTCATCGAGTCGAAACGTTCAATTTCAACAGTAAAGCTTTTAATCTAAAATGTTAAGTTTCAAAGCCTTATTCCTCCCTATTATTTTCTTAGTTAAAATTTATAAAAATACTAGCCGACATGTGCTTCCAAATGTAAATAACTTGTTCTGAATTTGTTAGAACCAGAACTGGAACTTTACATTAAGGATTTCATTAGTAAAACGTTTAGTAAATTACTGTAAACAATACAATAATTTCCTTTCGCTATCTTATATTCTCTTCACTCGAATCACACAGCCTCACTTCATTACGCCACGCATTTTATCAGAAAAAAAAACAGATTTTTTTGACTCGCATTTCTCGTGAAAGTGGCGAGGCAAGCCAAGTTTTGTGCCGGCTTTCCTTAAGACTCGTCTTCTGGGGCCGAATCCCCTTGGATGGACGGTCCTAATAGAATACCGACGGCCCGTGCAAGACTGATTACCCCAAAAATCCTTACCAGCCTCTGCGCGAAACTAAATGCGGTACTATATTTTGAGCAAAACACAGAGATTAGGTCTTAGCCTCAGACTTTCGAGAGAAATTCTTAGGAGGGCACTGAGATATTTCTGGAAAAGCTCTTCGTTTCCGCTCTGGGTCAGGATTTATACCGCAATTTTTTTACATCGATGAAGCTTAATAAGAATTAAACGAAAATGCAGTGTTTTTCTAAAATAATTTACCTCAGTTGAACGCTAACCAATGCGATGTGGACCACAAACCGAACTACTCAAATTTGAATTTTGGTAATTTCAGAATGAAGTTGAAGCATTTTACTGATATTTCTTTCACTATTTGCAGAAAAAAATTTTGTCGCTATTGCAAATGACGTAAAAGTTTATCGCTATTTCGTATCTCAACGTTTTGTTGAACGAAAGTGCTATAATGGTGCGACGCACATTTTATGTACAAAAAGTTGTTGCACAAAATCTCAAAACAGTTGAAAGGGTTATAATTTACAATGAATATTATAACATGAGAATCCAATTTGATGACAATAATTACGAAATTTACAAATTTCGACCTACAATCTTCTTTTTCGACGTATTTTCGTACTTTGACTTCTCTCAATGACATTTGGGAGTTCTTTCGATTATATCAGGATAATTTTGTAAATTTTAAATTTCACTTGTTTTTCGATTCTGCAAGTCATATAATTTGTGAGGAGGACACAGATAACTTCAACTTGTTGACCGAGTTGAGTTAAGCTGAAGTTCGATGTTCAACTTAAATTTCAACTCAACTTTAGTACCCATTTTTGAAAATGCGCAAGCATTAACTAAATCGTGCCTTCATTTAGCTTTTACTATTTACAAAAATGAGCTTGTAACTATTGGCCGGTAGGCAGAATAATGAAAATATACTCCGTGTACGGCGTCAACATTTCTTTTCTTTTCCCATTAATATTAAATGTAATTTGTCAAGTTAGTTCATATAAGGCCCATTGTTTCAAGAAAACTCTTAGAAACAATAATTGTAATTAGCTTTTGTATCGACGAATTGGAACTTTACTGTTTTTCTTTCATTTTTTTTTTCTTTCCACTTGATCCGATTTCACACTAAAAAAAACCCTTTAACGAATTTTCTTTCATTCATGAGCGGACGGAGCTTTGCGATCAATGACATTTTTGACCAGTTAAAGAACTTTCACATGATCCGAATTTATTTAAAACGAAAATTAAAATTGTAATGTTTTCATTTCACTATATTTCGTTTGCACTATTATTTAATGAAGCCAATTGGTTTCGTTCTACTTTTAAAATATTCTGCGAAATCACAACAGTTGGTATCCTAATGGTGTTTTTGTGTTTTTCAAGAACTAACATTGTAAAATTTCGAAAAATGGTTAAAACATCCTATTTAATTAAGTTTTTTTTTAAATTTTATTTTCTACTTGCAGTAATAAGGACTGACAACACAAGAAAACAAATCAAAACTGTTAAAAAGGCATGAAAGGAACTATACTTTCGGGCGAGGAATTTATTATTGTTTCATCTGCTTATATTCTCATACAGATTCGTTATTTGTTTCAGCTTAAAATATGTGATTTCAACGCCGTGTATCGAAGGAATTTTTGTATATTTCGATGTACCACCAACACACTTCGCTTTATATTCTGTTCCATCTTTCTATTTTTCTTCTTTTGCCCCTGCTACTTCCACTTCGGCCGCCATGAATAAGTAATTGACGAAATTCACATTAAGAATAAAGATGAAGCCGATCAATTTCCAAAATATCCAGCCCCAATTTTTCACTTTTCTCTCTCGTTTGATTCAAGAAATTTATCTGGTTGTTCATATCGGGGAAATATTCAGAAACAGTGTGAGCTCAATCTACTCTAAGGAAACAATGTAACTGCATTGAAAAAAATGAATCCAATAATCACTATAATACGCAACTGATTCTTGTACAACGTTTGTATTCAAATGAACACAACACGAGAGCTGCAAGAACGAACAAGCTCATAGTGAAATTATACATAGCGCTAAAAACAGCGTGAGTTCAATCTACTCTACTCTAGTGACAAGAAATCCAATGATCACCATGATAGGCATTTGATTCGTGCGCATCGTTTGGATCGACATGAGTTTTTATACGACGAGTGTGGCAAGAACGAGCAAGCATGGTGAAACTATAGAGAACGTTTAATGAAAATTTGCCCTTCTGTTTCAGCAATCGCGATGGTGAATTTACAGGGCACGTCACTTTTTATTTGGTTCAGAACACGCTCAGAAATTGTTCACCTGATCAATTTCTGTCTCGGTGGGCCGCTGCAGTCAGAACAAAAACTACTCGATTCTGAGCAGTCAATCGTTTATTCACAGCACAAAAATGGCATCCGTTGCAATTAATTGGCATTTGCTTGATGTTCGTTTGAACCCAGTGCCACTTTTATTGCGTCACTTTTTACGAGGTGCTAAAATATTCAAAATGAATTGGAGAATCAGCCAACGTGCACAATATGCACGGAAATTAAACGACATTTGAAAAGGCTTGACGATAGTTTGAACATGGCGCCACTTTTTGTGTGCCTCTTTTTACGAGGAGCTACAATATTCAAAATACATCTAGGTATCTTTCAATGTGTACACAACACTTATGGTAGTGATTCTAGCATGATAATCACTTCAACGGATCAACTGCCAGAAAAGGATTTACTCTGTATCATTGATGTGCTTTAACAGACAATGCTACTACGTGCACTTTTGAACAGGCGCGCCTAGTGTTTTCATGATTTACTATTCTCATTCATGCACACTTTTACTTTCGGACTATTATCGTAATTTCTAAGTGGATACAAACTCTGCAACAAGTAAATGTTGGTTGAATTTCATATCTGTTTCCATGTTCTGCACTTTCCATTATATTAACCGCGCACTTTCAATTTTAATTCGCACTTCAAATTTCAATACTTCCTCTTAAATTAAAAGCCCTCTCCGAAGTTGAAAACTCATTCACAAATTAAACTTTCTCTTTCCTTTTTATCACCTTTTGTCATTTCATACATCTCTCATAAATCCTTCTCTCATACATCAATACATAACTTGCTCTGAAGTTTTGAACCTACTTACGTTCTTATTCCAAAATTAAATAATAATGCTGTCCTACAACCAAATTCATTCTCTAACTCAAACTACATTTTAGGTCTTTTAGAATGTAATATTCGTTTATGCTTGTTTTCTCTTCAGCAAAACAGAATTTTCCATACACAATGATCTAACACTCAATTTCATTCAAGAAATCTGATACATAAAAATGATATTCTAAAGACAACGGTCACATTCACAGTTCAGACGATTAATACACGCTTTGCAAATGGACAAATTTAGTGTTTCACTATTTCGTTCTCGTTTGATTGTAATTTTTCAGTGAGCTTCAGAAGAGCTGCACTCGAGATCTTTACCAGAACGAATGCGTTGTGAAGTCGTCCGCTGTCGTTCTGAAAGAGTACACGGATACTCAGCATGGCTATTAATACATTGTTTTTCTGGTGGAAGATATCCTTACATGAGTTTGTTATATTTGTTTCACAAGTAGTTCGCGGATTAAACATTTGCTTACGAAAAGTGTTGTCGAGCTAAGAAAAGGAATGTCTGGAAAATCGACATGGCTGGTAAACTATAATTATATGATGAAGTCGGCTGGTAAACTATAAATAACATGATGAAGTCAAAACAGCGATGCGATCCGAAGGCGAAATTCGTCCTACCACAAGCTGCCCACTCATGCTGTCGAAAAATAATCTGCGCACAGCACGTCTCAGAACAAAGGACTTCCCAGCGAGAAAGACTACGTTCCATCTGAAGTGAACAATGCAATTCCATGATATAAGCGATTAATTGAATAAAGTTTCGTTTTTAATAGGAAGCGAGACGATGACGATGTCATTAACAAAATATTTGCATGAATATAGCGACAATGTAAAATTTATCACGTTGTGGGCTGATCAGAATTATGATAAGGACAGGATCTTTTTGTTTGCATTATTGGCTTGTCACCAATGCATCAGGACCAGCAACTCTATTTCCCCTCGAATATCACTCGGTTTGAACCCGTGGCCAAATTCTATACTACACCGTTTTATTTCATTCTATTTTTTTCTGTTCAACCAAAATCAATTATATTTCACTCTGCTACATTAAATTTTAGGCTACCCTACTGCATTCAATAGCATTTTTTCACTTAATGCTTTCATTCTACTTGGTTATATTTTTTAGGTTATATCCTACTCTATTCAATTCTGTTCTACTCTACTCGCATTTTAACTTGTCCGTAGCATCTCCATCTATATTACAGATAACATGTACTTGCGATGCTTTTTCAGTGGTCAGTTTCGCAAAAGCTTTCCTGTTCATGGCCTCCACTTCTTAGTTAGCTTCTCGGACTCTGCCATCTGAAATTCATCGATGTCTTTTCGTTTAGATCCAACGGGCATTTTAAATGGCCCATAGCCTTTGGTAATGTTGGTTCAAAGAACAGATCATCTGTTTATCAGTGCACAAACGCGTTTCTTAGTGAGTTCTACTAAAACTGTTCAGCTGGGATCTCTTGGCGAATAAAACTACTGTAAACGTGCATGAATTTTTATCTTTATATGTTTTGATTTACTTGATGAGTGCCGTGCAGAACTCGTAAGATCGAAACCACTTTTTTGATATTCAAAAATAATTATTTCGTTGAAATTAAAATTTTCTTGAAATTAAATTCACACACAAAATTTAAAAAACATTTCTGCAACGCATCGATTGCAAGAAAATTTTTATTTCAATGAAATAATTTTTTTTTTTAATATCGAAAAAGTGGTTTCGATCAAATGAGGTTCGCACGGCGCACATCAAGTAAATCAAAATATTATGATAAAATGCTCGTTTACGGCAATTTTACCCTTTATTTCTGATTGAAAATGATTCCTAACAATAACTATAGATGTTCTACCCAAGTAATTGCCACAGTTTTTTCCCAAGCTATGGCCACGAAAGGTTTTAAAGTTTTCGCAGCTTCGATCGAAGCCCCAAAGGTTCTGGAGAAAACATGCTGAAACTGAATTCATCAAAGCGAAATGCAATCGAATATTGGAAACGATATCATCAATGCAGCCTTGAGGAAAGGTTTATTTTATCAAACGTATGAAATTGCATGAAAAGAAATACTTGCTATGGTACAGTAGATAAAATTCGACACGATTCTTTCACTTTCGAAACGGCACTTCAAAAAATCCGTGACGTACATTCTTTTTGAATAGGGTGAACCAAATCGAATACCGTAAGAATTTCAATTGCTGAATGAATGTAATCTCCAGTATTCAATTTCCAGGTCATTCGTTCCGAGCTCAAAATTAAACAAAGAATACCTTTAAAATAACGCTCTTGGAAAACAAAAGGGAACGGCAAGTGCATAAGTATTGGGTTTGTATATCTTTCATTTTTATCCGTTTTTTTTTTCTCTATCGGAGAACAACGACAGCAATTGAGGCATTGATTGACGCAGTCTTTTTACCAGGTTACGTTGAAGGCATTTGCTTGGCAAACTGGTTTCGTCGTCCAATTAGCGTATTTATTTTGCAGCATCGCGGATTCAGCGTACATGAAGTTCGAAACGCCATCTTTTACGGTATAGCTCCAGAGGTCGGTCTCTTCAACAGGGATTTCTCCTCGGATTTTGATGGCGTCATCTACTTTGATCATGTCCACGTAGAACCACTGAGTTGAGTAGACGCACTGTGTCTCTCCTAAGAAAGGCCTCCTGTTCAAGCAGATTTCCAGTAGGATCGCCATCTGTGCCTGGAACCGTACTGAAATCAAGTAGAAGCCTGGTATGGCCTCACAAGCTTCTTTTGCTGCCAGAAAACCATTCACGGGCGTTGTGAGGCGCCGGTAAAAGAGCTGGTCGATACCACGAGCCATGGCTAACTCTAAAACAAAGATTACGATGCGTTATTTCTAGGACGAAAATTATGAATAACTTAAGGAATAACTAGTAGACCAGTGGTGCTAAAAATGATGGTGGTATTTTTAAGCTAAAGCAGCTTTATATATATATTTTTTAAACAACTTTTTGAACACGTTTTCTTTTTGCTTAAGTTTCATCATTATTGTGTTAGGACAACTTCCGAAAGAACTTCATTCAGCTGCAGTAAATAAATTTGAACTCCTAAACGAAAACTTGCTCTCATAGTCCGGTGATCAGGTATCTACTTGAAAGGGTGGAACTAGGACGAAGAGGCATACAACTGCATCATTCCATTGGAGAATTTCCTTTTTAATGTCAGGTATACATCTTGACATCCGTTTGCAATAATTTTTTTCTGTCTTATGAAGTCCATCGCTAGTTAAAAAGATCGTTACTTAATCTAGATCGCTGAGATATGGAAGTACCATACCTTTTCGAACGTAGTAAGTGGAATTGGGAACGATGCTGGGAGTGTTAGCGAAGATGTTTCGGTTGGCAAGCTGGCACAAGAGAAGGTCCGGAGCATATGGTCGTATGCTGAAGGCGGCGCATGATGAATTAGCCAGACAAAGCTGGCGACATTCGCCTGGAGTAAAATCATGAGTTAACAATGGAAACTGTGGTTGAAATAGTAATATTTTGTGAAAAGCAAATGAAAGTCTTACGCAAGATTATACTTCTACAACCACAGGCTTGAAACATATTTGAATCCTCCTGAAAATCGTGACGGACACTTTCAAAAAAGATGCGTTTTGTAAAATCTTGTACCTTAGAAAGTTGTCATAATATGAGATAACGTTTATGTGTGACGTGAAATATCATTTTACATCAAATTATAAATCGCGAAATATCAAATGCAGACAATACTCACATTTGCGAGCGATTTGATCGATCTTGTATACTTGGTCGTTCATCAGTCCCCTCTCTTTAATGCTGTAGAAGCCTCCCATATCCGCTATTCCACCAGTTACCATCTTTTCGATTCCAAGACACGGACTCACACATTCCAGCGTGATGAACAAAGCGAACCAAAATCTGGTGCTTTTGTGAGTCTTGAAAATTAAACCCATTTTTGTGAGGAAATCAAGTACTGGAATGGGTGAATCATATTCTGTACACGGTTTTTAGTCGTGTGCGTTCGCTACTAGGTTGTAATCTGAAAAATCTTTCATTAATTTCTCGTTTCACTTCTATACTTTGATTATTAGATGACGGATGTTTGTGATTTAGAGATTTCTATTCGTTCAATTGTTTCATGAAGTTCCTCTTTCAAGTTCATGTTCAAAACTATTTCAATAATGTACAGCAATTAAGTTATGCATTAACTCGCTAGAAAAAATGTATTTGCATTAGAATATATAAAAACTCCACAATTGTCCGCGAACTTCAGCCAAAATGAAAGCTTGATAGCTATCCAACACTTGAAAGTTGTCCACCCAGTTTTAGGTACTGTCGTTCGAAGACTTCTTAGATTCGTACCACAGATTGAAAACCCTGGTGTCCATATTCTAAAAAATTCTGTCGATCGCAGTTAAAGACCAGGAACAGAAAATAATAAGGGAACCCTCTTCTTTAAGATTTCTTTAAAACCAACCCAGAACAACTAGGATCCTGACCCTGAAAACTACTACTCTTAACTAAGCTTGCCTGAGCGAGCTAAACCCCACTCCCTCAGAGCTCGTCACCATGTACCGACCCACCACGCAAAGCGACCGACCAAACCAGAGGCAGCGTTCCAGTGTCTAGATTCGATCAAACTGTCGTATCTCTGCTTCCTTTCTTTTTAAGGAGTAAAAAGCATAAACTGCAGTGATTTCCTTGAAGATCAATGATGTTCATTAAACTCATGTCATGCTGTGCTCCATGACGGTTGGTTAAAGTAAAGAAATTACATTACATATTTGCTTATCTTCGTCTCATACGTTCGTTCTTTTCTAGGTTTCAGGTTTTATTTCTACTATTCCTTACACAATTACACAAATAAATGGAGTATGGAAAAATTCAGTTAAAGTTATGAAAACCAATTAATTTATGAATATTGGCACAATAAATGTCTTTAAGTAAATACTTAATATCTATAAGAGGTTCAGAACCTATTCATTCGTCAGTTCAAAGCTGTTGAGTTTTCAACAAAGAGAGATTAACCGTTTGATTCAAATAGAGCAAATTTATTTTTCAGTGTTTCAAATAAAGGGATTAATTTCAATCTATAACTTATTCACTCAACGACGATTTCATCCAAACAGATATTGCAGTAAAAAATTTCACCATTACACTAAAAATTTCCTGTAGCGTCGTCATCATCTTCAGAAAATCGATGTGAAACTCTATAAATTCATTTATTGTTCAAAATAAAGCAATTTATTCATTCATGTTGGTTGAGCGCTTCAATTTAATGGACGCAAAATTTAAAAATTAGAAGTAATTTCACCTGAAATCGATGGTCAGATGCAGTTCATGCATATTTGAGTTTCACCTTTTCTTTTCAGAACGACACTGACCTCGAATTTTGTGGCAGCAACGAAGGCCAACAAAAACCCATCAAAGTTGATTGATGCTACCGAACAGAACCCAGCGAATGAAGGACGAAAATCACAGTTGTATCAGTAAGAGTTGGTCTCATGCATTTGATAACAGTTTTTGTTTGGCTGCAAAACCTATTTAAGCACTCAAATTAAATACTAACTGAATAAGAGAGTAAGAAAGAAACACTTTCCGATTTAACTGCCATGAATTGGTATTGGGTGCATTGTCAATTGAAGGCGATCTTGTTCCTTTTAATGTTCGATTGTTTTCTTGTATCGTCCAATTGGTTTGCTAGTCATTGTAAAAATAACATTGTATTGACGTAAAATTTAAATCATGGAAAAATAATAGATATTTATTCCACCAGAAGGCCACTGTGTGGTGAATTAAGCTACATGCAAATTTATACTTCTTACAGCTTTCAAAATGTCCTGGCTTCTGCCGTGCTGTTTGACCATTTTACCTTAACCATTATTTACATGTGTTCTGCATGAGAGATGGCATCTGAGAGTAATAGCTTACACCAATAGTAATCGCTTCAGATGAATTTTTAAAGACGCTGATGTGACGAAACGTAGCGGAAAATCTTATTTCGGACGTTGATGTGTAAAATGTAGCCAAAACGCATACTTTATTTTCCCTTACAATGCAATGCAACAAAATTCCCCTTATTTCTTAACTCCACAATTTAATCGTCACTTATCAGAGCTAGATCTCTGTCGTCGTTATTATGGTTTTTTGAACCGCTAGCCATGACTATGTTATCGATTAAAAGAAGCGATTTTACTCGGCTCCTGAAAGAAGTTCGCCTTCTCACAAATTGGCTATTAACTCTTGACATTTCAGCTAATTGCAAATCTTGCACCGAATGCAATTGTTGTTCAAATGTGAGCTTCAACGAATAGTCACTTATGATTTGTCTCTAACTCAAAAAGAACAGTTGTCTTCTGAATCATTAATTGACTGTTTCAATATCTGAAGAAAAGGTGAAAAACCGTGCTGTTTTACTTGAGTTTTTCTGGTTCCTAACTCTTCCATGACAGAACAGCATGTGTGAAGAGCAGCAACAAGCACCGCGCAATTTAAAATAATGAAAAATTGGAAATTTTTCATTCAGTACAGCAGCATTAGCTCTATTTATTGAAGTTTTTCACACAGAAAAAGATTTACGCTTATTTAAACTCGCAAATAAATTTTTGAGGACAGGGGGTTTTCTATTTAGTGGGAAGGTACGTTCAACACTTCACAAATTTGCGCATTAAATTCATACATATCGTGTTATTTTGCAGCATAGAAATAACGAGAGCAACCACTTGAACTTCACCCTAGATCATTTCGAACAAGATTAAATGTCTATTAACTTACCTGAGGTTAGCTTCTTCTGCTAATTTACGCGTAATTCACTTTTCACAGCTCATGATAATAAGCAGTCAGTGAAGCATTTTAGGGATTTATAAAATATGCATTTCGCCATTTTTTTGGTGATTCACCGACAGACAACCTACGTGCTATCATTATTAGATTCAATTATTTTTACCAAAAATTTTAGGTTTCGGGAAAATTAATGAACGTTCAGAAAATCTTTCCTGTTAATTAGTGAATACTATTGATAGTATAAGAGACACGAAATTATTATTGTCAGTTATTGATCATACCATTCTCAAGGTATTTGAGGATATCGGCTAGTCTAATATATACACATAAAGCAATCGTTTAAAAAATGTTTTACCTGTACTCAGAGGATTTATTACGGTCCCCCATTTAAAAGTATTTATTTTATCACTGGGGGATGAATTTAGGCGAGTATAGTTTGCAATGTTAAGTCACACATGATTGTTATCGTCAATAATGAACAGGAATCTCAAACTATTGGCAGGTTGTGAAATGATTACAAGGCCCTCAACCCTACCAAGCCGTTGTATTAATTTTTAAGTAATCTTCTAATTTAACGCGATACCGCTATACCTAATTTTCGGAACATTGCCCAGTACGTGAGAAAATGCGTCTGAAACTAAATATCCTCGAAGAAACCACGACCAAACCTATTGGTTAGGTATTTTAAATGTCCGCCGCAGTTTTTTACTCTAACTTGGTACGGTTTATCGTTTGAATTTAGATTCAGTGCCTTAGGTCTGGTTGGGTTAAGAATCCCGTACCTCAAAACACTCCCCCATTGTACTTCAGAATCCCAGAAATAAAATTGCCTCGATCTCGTATTTTTAAATTAATTCTTTGAGATTTCGTAAACTTAGAAATTTCAATTATTTTGATGAAATAAGTAGGGAATTATTCTACTTTACATGGAACAATAGCACTTAGTGTAGACACATTGAAATTCTCTTCTGTAATTTTGCGACTCAAGGCAGTTATAACTCGACATTCAAAAACAGGGAAAATTGGTTTCCCATTCGTCTGGAAATGCAAATCCTCAAAAAATAACGATTCAAAGTCGATCCAAAGCAATTCTTCAACCCAGAAACGCCTCTAACCAACTCGAATATATTTTTTGTCTCTAAGTTGACTGGTAATCTTATAAGAAGATCAGGTGTGAAAGGCTGAGAGCGCGGCAAGATGAACTGAGAGCGCGCAAGATGATGATGACACTGAAAGCCTTTCTCACGATGTGTTTATAACCCGAGTTACAAGCTGTAGTAAAGGATGAGTGCCGGCCAGTCTGGCCGGCCTAGTGCTCAGCACACATACCTGGCGTAGATTGCAGCCTAGTGCGGCTTTAGGGAGCCGGTGGACCCATGGAGACGTTGGCTTGTGCGTGAAGATTGGGCTCTGAGTAAGCCCAAGTTTAGACATTGAATCACAATTTCAATTGTATTTCTGGTACAGAGTATGGAGAGGGGAGATACCTAGGAGCTGAGATGTCAGTTTTCTGGCTGAGTGAAGTTGCCGGAGAAACCCTCTCAAAGGAGCTATGTGCACAAAATTGACCAGAGGTCATTGTACTCGAACGACTTCAATGAATGCTTGGGGGCTTGCTCTCGGCCTGTAGTGGTGCTGCTTGTAGAAAATTTATAGTTATATATAATAATTTCCTTGAATTTTTTGTTTTTATATCTATCACTTTAAATTTAGGTTTTTTTTTCTCGCTTGTTTTTCCCCATTTATTTATGTATTGGTGGAAATGTATATATATATGCACAGGTAAGATGAGTGTATATATCGCAAACTAACATCTCGGGCTTTTTTCAGTCAGCATTTTGCACCATTAGAAACTGCTCAAAAGAGAACCCATATTTTCGGCCATCCTTTTTGACTAATTGAAGTACAAAAAAGTGTTCGATTAATTTGTCTGAATTTTCAGTGTTTTTTTAAGTGAATGTTTTAATGGTCGATCCAATATTTAAAACAATCCCCCGAAAGGTAAAAAGTTTTAAGCTACTGGAAAACTCTGCGTATTGAACACCCAGGGGACGTCATTATGACATCACCCGCGACCCACCTCGTTGAAAATTCGATAGAAAACGAAATCCATCAAATATTCTAGGATTTTTTGTAAGGCTGGATTTGGTTAAGATGGTTTAGGTTAAGTTATATCGATCGAAACTTTTAGTCAAACGATCAGTCAAACACGTTTGAAAAATATACAATTACAGAAAATGAGAGCCTAAAATAGCTCTCATTTTAAATGGCCTCCTACATGCTGCTGTTTAGGAACCGAAAAGCTCTCAGGAGTTGATTTGATTCATATACACACAGTTTTGCATGCACTTTCTCATAATTCCTAAAAATATGACATACCATGAAGAAGAAAATGCAATTTTTACGCCTGCATAAACGCGTTCGATGCAATAGTAACCACTGGGCTGTGTGTCAGGCTTTTAGATTTCTAATAGGAATTTAAAATTGTTGTATTTCTATGCGTAATTGCTCAACACATGTTTTTACCCCTTCAAAATTCATTCAGTTCTAAAGTTTAAGAAACGCCTGAGGACTCACGCCCTGTGGAGAACTTAATTGATAAATCGTGAATTTTCTGAGGATAAGCAAACGACCACAAAAACATGGAAAACAAATATCAGTAATTTTAGGGATGCCAGTTCATTGTCATTGCTCTCCCGACCAATCATGACAAAAGATTCATGGGTTAATGTTTTTCAATACATGGGAAATGGGTTTCGGAAAATACTCAAATAATTTTCATGATTTCAATTGCTCACTTCCCTACTTTAAATAATCAAACCGAAAAGTGAATGCTAGCAAAATTATTCATTTTGCGAAGGAAATGAAATAATTGCTATTTTGTTTCGGTTCACAAAGATTTTTTGCCTAGGCCAATATTGGTTATGATTCAGTTTTTCTATAAAACTGTTCGCTCATAACAATCAAATTCTCTCATATATTTCACATTGGAGGCAACTGATTATTATCAAGAATTGTTCAGAACCAATGAGTTGGCTTAAAAATTATATGATACGAGGAATTCTTCAGTCTTTGGATCAGAACCAAACCAAAGAACAGTGTGCCTCCAAATGGAAACACAGAAAATGAAGCAGGCTTAGAATTTCGGTAGGGAGACTGCGGTGTTTGAAATAAATTAGTTTTAAATAACACAGAAAATTCAAACATTCCGTTTCGCAAAAGAATTTTCAAGTTTTTTAATCGTCGTCGCAATGAAACTCGAAACTAACGTTGTGGTGGAATTCGGTATACATTCCTACAACTATTTTGTACTTCAACTTCAAATCTTTGTTTTACTCTCAGAGATGTAGAAAATACATGCTATAGCGTATCATTGTTCGAGGTTATCTTCAAATGTTCAAAGTGAATATCTCTAGTGGAATTTTATTTGTTTGGCTTATGAAAGCTTCATGTATTCAGCAAGCGATAGTGATATAGATAGAATAGTGATACAGGCTATAATGAAAGCTTTACATGGAGTGATCAACATTAAATATGAGTGCAATGATTAGGAATAAATAATTATCTTCGTGCGTCGTCAGTTTATTTATAAGTTCATGAGTGTGCAGGATATTGGTTCCTAGAGATAAAACACAAGATTTCCAGCCGTAAAACCGGTTGGAAAACAATATTAGCTCTGCTTTTTTTATGAAAAAAAACTACGAAAACAATGGCTATCTTGTCGCTAGTCAAATGAAATGAATCGGAACAACGGAATGTAAATTAAGCTAACTCATCTGACTCCATGATTACGATAAGGATCTTCTCAGCTATGCTAGGACGAAACTTAAATCAATGAAGCAATGATTCAACGTAGCAACGAAGCACATAACAAATTTCAAACTTGATTATGACTATCCTGTAGTCAAATAGAAACGGCAGTAATCAGTGGTAAAATATCGCTACGAGAAAATGTATTTGCCAAAATACTTCTAAATTACATCACTGAAAATTTAGGTAAGGTTACTTGTTTAAAATAAATTGAACATCAATTGAGAAACTTAGCATAATGAAGTTGGTTTTTTACGACACAATAGCATCGTTTATCGACATGAAGTTTCAAAGTGGAAATTATGCTAGTTAGCACTACATCAGTTATCCACACAATATCACATTTCCTGCAAAGTGACCTACCGGTGGTCACTCAGGTGATTTTGATTGTGCTGCTGACCCACCTGCAGTCACTAAATCATTTTTTATAAAAACTTAATGAAAGCTAAATACAAGCCCGATCCAGTTAATGTTCGCTATTTTCGAAGTTGAGTACCACAACTGACTTTAAATTTAAATTTAATATTGAACTTCAGTTTAACCCATCGCAGTTAACGTGATATCACCCAGGAGTATTTCAACATCAACTACCTCGCCTTGGGTTTGAACTCATGTGCCCTCTGATACCATGACGTTGTACAAACAAACAAACATCGGCATCTTAGGATGCTTTATTTCCAATCAAGCCTGATACATATGATCTTGAGCATTGGTTTTTCAAATGCCTTATAACTAACACTATATATAGGACACCATGACGGTTTCCCCCGTAAAGCCGGTACCCATTTCCGACACCTGGGTTGAGTGGGGTATTGTGCTTGAGCTTTCCCTTATACCCAACGGGGAAAATCGCCGCGCCAGCGCCGGGATACCAACCCTCGACTCCTACATGCAAGGGCGATGCCTTAACCACTGTGCCATGGCGAGCACAGCTTGCCAAAGCTTCCTAAAACAAGAACCCCACATAAAACAGATGTACAAACAGGAACAATGCAACACGAGAATAATTCCATGACTTAGCACTTATAACTGATAATTTGTTCTCAAAGCGAGATTCTTTTATGTTGGTGAAAGTTAAGACAGGCAGACACAAAACTTGAAACAATAAATATGCGAGTACAGCGGAGCGAAGCAACTTTTTCGTGATGTGATATATGACATAAGATGCGAAACAAAGCAACGTCTTACAGATTTACGTCGTAGAAACATTAGTGTGGTATAAATAGGGTGACACTAAGAAGAAGAAAAGAGCGACATCGAGGAAAAATGAAATGAAAATGCTGAATCAATTGGTAAACATATAGATTATTTTTCTCATTTTGACTCGATCTGACAAAAGTGTACATGAAAGTGTACATGACAAAAGTGTTCATTTGACAAAAGTGTACGATTTGACAAAAGTGTACATGAAAATTTTGAGAAAAATTAGAATCCCTTCGGCTTAAAAAAACTTGTATCCGATTTTGTATTCGTTTAGGGTTAACCTGAAACTAAAAAAAACTGAACATTAAAACATAAACAGTGAACAAAATTAGCACGTGAAATGGCTCACGCAAAAAAAATTTCAAATAAGAAAGCGGTCATGTGTTCTAAAACAAATGAATTTGAAACAGAAGTGTCAGCATCTTGTTTTAACAAGAGAGAAATATTAACCCGTTTCCTGCGAAGTGACCCACCGGTGGTCACTCAAGTGATTTTCATAATGCTGCTTACCCACTGGCAGTCAATAACACATTTTTTATTAATGCTTAATGAAAGCTAAATTAAGGCCCCATCGAGTTTATATTTTCTATTTTCAAAGTTGATTACCACAATTGACTTTAAATTTGAATTGAATATTAAACTTCAGTTTAACCCATCGCAGTTAACGTGTTAAGGTTTGTATCGTCGTTGTACTCGTTCCAACATTTTTGTGCACACGCCTAAACTATCACTAAAAAAGTCACTTGGGTCATTCCTCACAAGTCATCAGATATAACAGTGGTCAATGGTTTCCTAGGACTTTCTTTCACTCAGTCATACAGGGAGGGGAGAAAATTTGATTTAACTCTTTTTTGTTTTAAAATTTATGCATGTACAGATTGTACACCCACGAGAACCGTTGAATAAATACATTGTTGAAGGCAAATGAAGTTTTATTCGAGTGAATGACATGCATCAACTTATACTTTAAAGTAGTGCAGTGCGTTCATAAAATGACGAACAATGATCGACAGCTCGTGTTATGAATGTTTTATTATTCAGCACATTGTCCGCGTTGAAAGGATTAATTACCTTTTTTGCTAGGAAAACCAAGGCTTTAAATCGTTGGAATTGGGTAATTCATTTCACGAGATACTATTTTTCAGCAGGAATGACAGTTGTAATCAATGTAACCATTATTATTCTGAACCAAGAATATTAGAAAAATTGATTCGATGAAATGGTGTACATGTAACGTCAGCTAAATGTATCGGAGCTTTTCTTGATTATAGGACCCCAGCGTTAGCTCAATTGAAAAATTTAGAGGCTTGCGGCAACACAAACAACACAAAAACTCTCGGTAGTGAGACCTTAGTTCTGGATCAGAAAAATATCTGCTATTTTGAGGTGATTATTTTTTGGTTGATCCAAACACGTTTCTGCACTAAGTCTAAGTGGCATGAATTTTAATCAATGTTTCAATAATTTTCTGTCCCCCTAAACGCAGGGATAAAGATGACTTTGCTCTATATATATAAAGACTGTTTCCACGGATTACCTAAAGTTTAGTAGGCTAGATAGAGAATAGTAGGCTAGTATTCACACGGAATGGTTGTTTCAAATGAATCTATGGTTCTCATCGGCTGAACGATATACCCGTGGCATTTTTTTAATTGAAATAAGAATTTCACCTCGAGATTTGGCTCATAACATGGAATGCAAATAAAAATAGAAGACTTAGGCAATATCAATAGGCAACATCATTCTGATCTCAGAATTTCCACTTCATGCAAGATGTGTGTTTTATTTCGAAAAACATCCATTGCATCATCAACAACTTTCCCAGAGACGAATTTCTTTCACATTCCATTTCGCCCACACTTTCAATGATCTTTAGGACACTGTCATATCACTGAGCAAACAAATTGTATTTAAGCTACTCAGTTTCTAGAAGGAATTCAACCATATTTCGAATTTTTCACAGCTTGCGATGACGAGGCCACTTCAAGTAAGTTATGAACAAAAAAGTGCGTTCACGGGTATCACCAGGGTAGATCGAACGCATTGGCTTGGCAAACTGGTTTTGTGTTACCAATTATTTCGTCATGCAATTGTGCTGAATGAGCATAGATAAATAGGTCCTTTTCCTCATCATTCACACAAAGGTCTTCTTCGTATCGCAAATCGGTTTCATTTAAAGGAATTTTGCCCTGGATCATTGGAATTCCATTCACTTTCACCATGTCCACGTAAAACCATTCGCTGTTGCACTCTGTTTCAGAGACTGGTTTCCTCCCTAAGCACATGTGCAACAACACCGGCATCTGTGCCATGAACCTAACTGCAACTAAACGGAATCCGGGAACGTTTTCACACGCTTTCTTGCTTCCATCGAAGTCATCCACGGCTGTGTCAAGACGGCGGTAGAAGAGGTTGTCAGGTCCGAGAACATCCTGTGGATCTGGAGGAACAGAGAGACGTCCAACAGTAGTAGAATTTGTGCATCTGGCTTTTGGCATTAATTTAGTTATCTACAATGCTAAATAATGCAGACAAAAATGATTCATGCATGAAACCTCGCCAGAGTAGGTACCCAAGAGATCATGCTTTGTGGATGATAACTATTGTTTATAAGGCAAAGTGAATGACTTTTCGGTCAACATAGTTCGAAAGTAATCGTTATGTTTCTAATGTATCTGTCAGGACATCATCCACTCTGATACAACATTTGACGCCTGAAATTTTAGGGCCCGATTAATGACTTCTATTTCCTTGCTGTACTATCAAGATGTCCATGCGTTTAAAATCTAGCAAATAATTAATTCGATGTAGCATGGACAATATAACATTTTGAAATGGAACACTTTATCCTACCAAACATGTTTAATCACATATTTAATTATATTTTTAATCGGTCGATGTTCATTCGAAGGATTAAAATTTTACGAATTTACTTTTGTCGCATTCCCACAGTATACCTAAGGTTGTAACTCTTCTACAAGTTATTCTGAAAGTTGTTTTCAAAAATCAAACGTAAACTTGAATATTTACGAAAAAAATGAACATGATCTACACTATAGAGTTGGCTCACGAAGTATCTGTTCAGGTTAGCAAAAAAAACTACAAAGTTGTGTGCTCACTATAATTTGGATGATCAACTACAAAAGATACTGTTCATTCTGGCAACAACACGTACGTGGTTGCATGTAGTAGGTGGAGTTTGACACCTCATGAGGAGTGTTGGTGTAGACATCATCGTCCGCCAACAAGCACAGGAGACGGTCGTAGAGGATGGAACGAATGCTGAAGGCGACGCACTTGGGATTCACTAGGCACAAGTGTCGGCACTCGCCTGTAATTGGGAGCATATAATCTATAAATAACTTCCGCTAGGTAAAATTGGTGACACACCTGTAATTGGGAGGGTATAATCAATAAATGACTTCCGCTAGGCAAAAATGTTGACACTCACCTGTAATTGGAAGCATATAATCTAGAAATGGCTTCCGTTAGGCAAAAATGCTGACACTCGCCCGTGATTGGGAGCAAATAATCTAGAAATGACTTTCTCTAGGCACAAGCGTCTGCACTCACCTATAATTGGAAGGATTTAATCAGGAAATGACTTTGGCTGGACAAAAGTGTCAGCGCTAGCCTGAAACAGTAAGAAAATGATCTGGAAATGACTTATGACAGGCACAAGTGTCGGCACTCGCCTGGAAGTGGTATTTGATAAAATGTGAAAGTGACATTTAAAAACGTGTGGGTCAGACCCCCCTGGGATTGGGAAAAATTGACCTTGGAAGTGACGATATTCATCGACCACGGGCGTGACGTCTACATGTAAATGTCATGAGCTCTAATTCCAGTGACTTGGACTAAATATCATTTTCCCTAAATAACATTCCAGTGCACTGGAATGTTATTTAGGGAAATGATATTTAGGCCCAGTCACTGAAACTACAGCTCATGACATTTTAATGATAACGTGTGAATTATAGGAGGTTTGAAGGCTCTTACTCGCATTGGCATTTATTTTGCGACAAAATGAATATCAATACAGCAGACTGTAGTCCACATACTGCCTCTGAGTTGTTTACAGGCTACACGTTCCTGAGTTCCGATTGAAATTTAGAATTAAACAATAGACACAGCGAGATGTTTTTCCCCGTTGGGGTAATTATCAAAAGCGGCAAGTATTTTAATTACCATACATCTCCAGTGAAAGACTTTTCATATCCCAGCACATGAGATAAAAACCATGGACTCACCCCAGTGTAAAAAAGTATTTTATAATTACTTTTTTACGTCTAGTTTTTCTGTCCTCTTGTACCATATTCTCCCAGCTTGTACCAAACATCACAGGTGGAACCCACACAAACGTTCCGCTTTGCTGCTGGTTCATTTCTAATGAGTACATTTCGACCGCTAGTATGGTATTGTACTTCGTTGAACGTTAATTTATTTAGAGCAGATGAAACACGGATTCACAAAACTGGACATCCTAGACCTTTCAGCAATTACTATATATTCACTACTGTAAAAGAATTCCAACAATATGTCAAAAATTTTAATCGCGGCAATGCTACGCAGAAGCAATTTCTAGGGCTTGAGAACACAACACCGGTATTATAACAAATGTAATTTGCAGAAGGCACGACATTGCCAAGACATCCCTTGTTTACCGCTAACATAGGGTTTCTACCTTGAACTCAACTGGGTTGAAAGATTACTGAATGACCAGGTGACCATGCTGTTCTAGTTCAAGTTTTCAGAGATTGACTCTTTACGCATTGCAAATTTAAGGAACTTTTATTTTCTGTGTTCAACTTTACAACTTTACATGTATTGTGATACAGAAATACGGAAAATGTGCAAATTAATAGTTTTGATCTGATGGTCGAGTTTCGTTCTGATGCTGAAGCTGATTCATTTTCCCCTATTATTATGCTGTCTTTTATTAACCTTTGAAATCGTAATTAGCATAATTTTTCAACAACGGTAACAAGATACGACGAAGCATCAATTCATGGCAATTACTTTTTCCGAAATAAATACGATCTTTCCCAGTAGAAATAATCTTGTAATTTCTAAAATGTACGATGGTCGCAAAAAGTTCATTATCTATGAGACACGCGCAAGCCAGCGTCTCCCAGCGACGACAGACAAAAGATATTTTCGTGAAGAATATTCGCAATATTTCTTTCTTTCTTACTATCATTACTTGTTTACTAATTCTACCTGTCTCTCCCACATCATAAAGTGGTAGTTCCTTCATCATAAAGTGTTAGTTCCATCCTCATAAAGTGGTAGTTCCCTCATCATAAAGTGTTAGTTCCCTCATCAAAAAGTGTTAGTACCCTCATCATAAAGTGTAAGTTCCCTCCTCATAGGGTGGTAGATTTACATATATACAGTATTTCATGATTTTACTCACACTTGCGCAGGACTTCAACGACATCGTACGTTTGGTTAGGCATGAGCCCCTTCCCGTGGATGGTGAGGAAGCGGCTGAAGTTCCCGATTTGATCTGTGGACATCCGGAGGGATTCTTCCGCTCGTACTTCATTGCACTGGAGAAAGCCTATCAACAACAGAGTAATTTGAAATTTAAAATCCATTTTAAATTTCTTGACAGTATATTGCATTGTTACGATGTGCATAACATTTGTCAACTATGACATTTTTTCCTCTGTATGCACTAGTAATAAGTCAGAAACCTGAAAAGGAGTCAGGTCGAATTAGGGAGGAATTTTTTCACGATGTTGAATTTTTTACTTTTTCTAAAATTCCACTCACAAAAATTCATGGTTAAAGTGCTGGCTCACCAAAAAGCCTTTAGCGCCATTAGTGCAGTATCTCCTAAACTACATGGTATGCTTTGATTCGAAAGTCTTCTGCTCGACTAAGCGAAACCGCCAATGAGGGCTGGCTCGCGTCAATAAAAAGAAGCTCATTCGTCAATGGAACTTTTCTGCAATTTCGAGTAATCGACGGAGAGTCGAGCCAACTCAGTACTGTATCAACACCTGGCTAAATCAGTACTCCCAGCTATGAATTAGTCTTCGACGTGTCTCTTTCGTTTCGGTGGAGCAACATTCACAGTTATCAATCATTTCATGTCAGTAATGGCACAATCATTCAGAATGTTTTGGCACGAGTTCCCCGAGTGAAAACTTCGCCGATTCTCGATCACTTTTTGAACAACTTTGACAGGTTTTTGATGGAGCATGGTGATGAATGAGTAACCTTACTCCTCAGGGGGATACAACTATTGTATCGATGAGAATTAGCATAGCCAGTGGAAAAATGTGTGGTTCCAAGTCGAAAATTAGGTAGGCTTTCTATTTGTTGAAAGAAAATAGATTTTGCTTAGTTTTTTTTTTGGGGGGGAGGGTTCCCTCATCATCATCATAGGCAGCGGATCCTGTTTTTTTGTTCGCTGCTGTCCTGTTCTTCAGCACCTCAGATATTTTTCTCCAACTTTAATTTTATTTTGCTGCCTTCAAACCCAATTCACTCTTTCTACCTCAGGTGACCTTGGGTGGAAACGTCCCTCTGCATAAATTCCGCGATCTCTTAATTAACTTCGTAATCAATAGTGCCTTCATTTTCCTCCTCTTTGAACATTTTTGTTGTGGTAGGCTTTGAAATCAATGGTTAAAATTTACTAATGATCTAATAAGTTAGCTATAGCAGTGAGAACGTACGTGACTTCAATTTTGAAAATCTCAGCAAACCATTGAATAATGAACATATGTTCTCAGGTTAAGTTTCATAATTATTCACCGCATTCAAACATACCTCACATAATAATTGGATGTGCTCAAAGCACCGGAGTAAATAATTTTCTAATTCATCTAATAAGTGAGAGAACGAAAAAATATCGTACGTAATATTTACTCCTAAAATTGGAGAAATCGTACGTTTGCTCACCATGAGATGTGAAAATACATAAAGTAATATCTAGAAATATGTAATGAACTAGAATAACAAACTCAACTTCAAATCGTTG
This sequence comes from Platorchestia sp. MABIK, assembly GCA_014220935.1. Taxonomy (NCBI): domain Eukaryota; kingdom Metazoa; phylum Arthropoda; class Malacostraca; order Amphipoda; family Talitridae; genus Platorchestia; species Platorchestia sp. MABIK. The sequence continues at coordinate 41,730 of JACJUY010002036.1, forward strand.
AAGGAATTTGCCCCGCTTTAAGCTTTATAACACTGTTGTTACTTGGATATAACACAAATATGCTTGATTCTGGTTAGCTGAATGAGGAGTTGCTGTCAAATTTCCGGCATGCTAATTCCTGCAACGGTGTTCGGTTACCCCGCAACCGAGAGTACGAAAAGTCATGCCCACATACTCAAATGCACATGGTGCACAAGTGTAAATATCCATTAAAGATAGCTACATCATGAAAGGAAGTTTATCGTGAAAGTGAAAGAATGAATCCAGTTCAAGTTACTCATCTATAAGAAAAAAAAAAGAACGACAAGACTCGAAAATCACCGATACGACTCGAAAACTTTGTCCACTACAATATATCGGTAGCAAAGCTAAAATTTATCCGACTGAGGACCGAATTACGGAAATAAAGTAGGAATTAAAGCTTTCTTCACTTGATTCGATTATGAAAGACAATATGAATATTTTCATGCAATAAAACAATTTTAAAATCTATTTTTGAAGCATGCAGTACTCGCTTGCATCACAAAGCAATTTCAGGAACGTAATACAATTTTTTTTTCATTCCTTCGCGAGTAAAAAGACAATTTGATCGATGCAGTGCACGGTAAGTAATGTGCTCCAAAATAAATGACACTTCAATGTAAATGACATTACAATTATAATAATATAATAAATAACAATTCCACAGGATTGCCCAGAAGTCACCGAACTTAGTCAGTCCCTTAAACATTTCGTCTCTCAAATACTCAATTGTAATAGTTTTAAAAATAATTTTACCGATGTATTTCTTGATTTAAAAATTAAATTGCTTAAAAACTCTTTCCACTTTTTAAATAAATTGATTACTGTGTCCTCTTCCATTATTTGTCACACTTTTTACAGCTTCGGGCCTATTCTTTTCAATGGGGGCAGAATTACAAAATGCGACTCATAAATAATTCTACCGATATATTGCTTATGAAAAACATATTTAAAATTAATTCCATTGCTTAAATAAAATTATTACTGTGTCCTCTTCCACAAATTGTCACACTTTTTGCAGCTCCGGGCATATTCTTTTCAATCCGAGACAGTAATACAAAATGCGACTTGATCCTGCACTGCCATCAACCCAACTGCATGATCGACCTCCCTCACCTTAGCCAAGCCAACCTAGGCAGTTTAGGCTCACGTCATATGAATTATAGAGTCACTCAGTCATTCTGTACTGCTGAAACACACGAATGTCAAGTGCACGCCACTTTTGCAACGCTAACGACTTCATGCATCAAGCTTTGTAGGTTTTACGCGAGTTCTGACATGTGCGCAGGATGAAATATTTAAACCCTAGTAAATTTAGCGAAAGTTCTGAAACGTTTATATAAAGTTATAAATTACAAAAGATCGTTAGCGTCAGCCATTAACCACACTATTTTGGAAACAAACTTGCTCGCCCTGTTGGCTACCATGAACTACCGTGTCAAGTAAACATGATTTACTCACTCTGTTTGGTACTTAGGTAGACACGTGCAACTTTATTTAGAGTTCACCTCTAACGTCCTGGAAAAGCGCATAATCATGTTTCAAAAAACCTCAAGTTAGTGCATTTTTGTCAAGTTATTTTCGTAATGTTTCATCTCAAATTTAGTGCCACCAAATTTAGCTTTCCCCATTCTAAAGTCGGTGAAAACACTAAACCTGTGCCAGGCTAATGACGGTTTGTGATATTAACGCTAACATATATACAAAAAGTATTGATGTTGATGGATTAATATGACTGGGTGCGCCANCAGAGTAATGACAGAAATATTCAATCGGAACGGCAATTTCAAGATATTACAATTTCTTTAATTATAGTTTGGAAAGACCGTGACGCGGTCTTCCATCGACTGGATCACAGTGAACGTATCTGAGGCAACGAACTAACTTAAACTTATTCTACGGATGCAACTCTAACTCTAACAAACATAAAGCGTGTTAACACCCCTAATGAATAATATTTTAAAATCATAATTTATTAACATTTCATTACAAAATAACAATTGTAAAATTTTGTCAAAATCTTCTACAAAATAATCAGTTTATGTTCAATAACCCCGTCTAGATTAAATTAGAAGGTCAAATCTACCTCGTAAGCCCCGCAAACGAAATTTTTCTCGTAAATTTTTCTCCTCCTTGATTGAGCGAGGGCTTCAGGACTTCAATGCTTAGTTGTCTTGTGGAAAGATAGACAGGTTTCACACTTAAGAATGACTCAAACATAAAAATTCATTGGGTTGAGATCAGTCAGACTGGAGAAAATTTTCTTAGCCTCAAAATAATATAAAATTGTCTTTAGAGCAATGTCGTGTCCACTTTAACGTGATAAAAAGTACACTACGTTGTGGGAAACGTCATTTTTGTTATTTTTTCAGCCTTTTCTTATTGAGGCAAAATTAGCTGCTCTTACGAAATTGTATTCACTTTGCCACATTTTTGAAGAGAAGTAAGCGGATATTTATGAAGAGAAATTCTTTTATAGAATATGAAAGAGTGATTGAAAATTTACATCTTCTATGATCGGGTTGTCGTATCAATGAAGTTATGATTGCCAAGATATATGAATACTATGTTCTAATAAAATATGTGTGCTATTATTTCAAGAATCACAAATGATACCTAGTTCTCAATTGCTTAATTTCTAAACAGATATTCACCGTAGCCACAGCACTCTAAAATTACTGAGAAGAACAAGCCTTCTTTGAAACTCAGCTGTCAACAGTTCCAGTTTTCAGGCTAAAACACTGTGAACAAGGGTGGTGGAAAAATTGAAGTTCAAGGACATTGTTTACTGCAGCCCCTTAGTGTCCTGTCTCCACAAATGGCTAAGATTTTATCGCTAGATGATGAATACCAGCTGGCTGTTTTTTCCATCATAGACTCAGCCTCACCACGTTATAAATTAAAATCCAAAAGGAAAGAGAAACAAAAACAGGTTCTGTAATATAGAATGTAGGATCAATCCAATTCAAGCATAAAAGCATGATCGATAAAAAATTTTAGACTACACATGAATTAAAAGAGGGACAACTATGTATTAACTATCTGAAGGGGATATGAGCTAAGTGTGTGATTTTAAAATATTTTTTCTCAAAAAACACACAGAGATCGTCAAATCGTGGGGGGAAAATCACGGAAAGAACTATCAATTTTTAGTAAAATCATTATCACAAATAATTGCACTGCGCTTCTCAGCATGGTAGCAAAGTAAAAACATCTGTTCAAAAACGGGTTATGTCGAGAAGGACATGAAGCAGCATTCTGAGGAAATGAACACACAGTGAAGTCAACAACGACGATAAATGGGAAGGTGACCTCTTCAAAAGTATTGCCTTTCAAAAAAAGTAAGTGGAGCCACAGATCACGCAGAATATAATCATGATCTGGTTGATGGCTAACTCTAAGAACTTAACCTCTTGGGTGAGCATAGGTTGGTGAACTTGTTCATTGAGTTCAACACGTTGTTATACTAAGTTTTAGTTCTTCAAGAGGGACAAAGGCGCCTGCATTTTTTACTGGTGAAGACACTTTAACCCAAAAAATCATTTGTATCGGATTGTAACTTTGACACGGGGATTTTCACGAAGAGAAACTTTCATATCATGAAACAAGAAAGACCACGAAATGAATAAATTAAAGTTTGCACGTATTGTGTTTCCAATTTTTTCATTGTTTTTAGCCGCCACACAAATTTATACATAGGTACTTACATAATTTTCATTTACATTTTCTCTTTTTTAGATTAAAGAAGCACTTGTGTAATTAAAAAACGGCACGAAAATGTCAAATTAGCCTCTATAAGATATTTAGAAATAAAACTATAAATTAGAGTTTTCAACTTACCATAGAAAGAGGAAGTTTTGGGCACTAAATCCCTTTTTTTAAAAATACAAATATAAAAGTTTAACACTTCCAAAATATTTCCTACGTTATTTCTAGAAAAGCAATATTTTATACCATAATAATTGGCGTTAATGATTCATCAATGACCTCCTTACATTGTAAAAGAATTAACTGACTGCTGATTGCTATTTAAAAAACTGACTTATTTTAGTCGTTGAATTTCGTATGAACCGAGATCCTCGTACATATTAGATAAAAGCTGCTCACCTTCGCTAATCCTCAACGACAAAGAATAACTTTTTTTAGTAAAATAACTTATGAAGAACTTCATTTTAGCTTTTTCTTTTCGCTCAAAATTACAAAGCATTAAGGTTTAAAGAGGCGTTTTATCTACAACTAAGTTGTGAAAAAAATCTATTTATCGGTTCAACTTTTCGAAATCAAATTTAGGAATAAATGAATGTTAAACTTCACAATCTTGAAGAAATAAATGTAAGAATAATACTCATTTGTTCATTTATGAACTTAATGCGGAGTTAATCTGAAGTGTCAGCGAATTATTCAAATGACTCAGAACATTTTATCGCATGCCATGTATTTGTCAAATGATGGAGAGACCCATTAGTGCGCTGGAGAAATTTGGACTTAACGTGGTTAAAAAATTACTAATGAACTAAATCACTAATACTACTAGCATGGTCTCTCACCAAAAGCAGTCTTACTGTCGAGATTTTTCGAATTTTCTCGCAGTATTTTCTAAGATTAGCAATCGATTCTCGATTTGTCTGTTCCAAACAAAATTACTTGATTATACGAAAATTTGGCACGAAATTTCAGCGGCATTCTGCGTTCTCTGTAATTTTTAGCCAGTAATTGCAGAAAGGAAACACATTACTCTTGGAAACCACAAACTTTGTGAAAGAATATTACTCATACAACTCTCACCAATTTTAAAAATTCTTTACGAGCTTGAATGTTTTTTTTTAAAGTACCCAATTTTTCTCCCTATCTTTCGTGTTTGAGCACAATTGAGCAACTGGTTCTTGATTTTCACGTTACTGCATCATCATTTGCATTACGTGAAATTTGGGGGTGAAAATGTGTTTGGAAAAGTGGCTGTATTTTTGCAACTGGAAATGATATGGTGTCAGACAAACGTTATTGAGAATAGGGTACTTCTTTTATGGCCTTTCTGCATCTAAGTGCACAAATGTGTCAGACTGTTAAGGGTCTGTAATAGAACTGCCTTGAGTAGTTGCTATGTAATGAATTTTCGTTATTCAAATCTACTGAATTCCACCTTTCCAGTCCAGAGGTACTTTGATAAACTAAGCAAGCGCGTATTATGGATTTTTTTCTGTAAGATTAGTATGTAGATGGCGTGTGACACTCTGGAAATGGAATTTTCTAGTTCATGTTTTGGACTTAATAATTTAGTATTTTATGCCCGTTCTCATTCTGAATTGCGGTAGTTTCACACTCGCAGAAGCATGGAACTCACTTTAAAAGAATAAAGCATCATCAACGAGAGGGTTACCGGAGTTGAGAAACTATGAGCGATTTGGCGATGAGTACACGTGAACGAAATGCGGTATTTATCCAATAATGGATTTATGGAATCTTTTCTAAGCAATTCTTTAGTTCTATGAACAATAAATTATAAAATATTCCGATTGCAAATCTACCCCATCAAATCGATAAATTAGCGGGTAAAAGATGACAGGCACAAGTTCTCACTTAACGAAGCAGTACACAACGTCATAAACCTGAGCTATGATGAATGAAGCAAGAGTACAAGCAAACCAACTGAACTGCATGACTGAGTCGCCCATGCCTCCTTCGAGTGATGCGCTGGTGTGTTGATATGGCTTGATTCCAAGGTCGTATTCTTGGTCAGTGTGCTGCTGCTAGGATGACATAGACTCCCTGTACGGTTAAGAGGAGGCTCTCCGTAAGATCACTGTTTGTTTTGCCTAGTGTTTCATTCACACAACAATTTCACCAAGTTGAATTTCAGTACTCATCATTGTTTTGCGTCGTCTTGATTAATACTATTTAGAAACAATCGTGCAACGCTGTCGTGGATGGCATTATTCAGGTAATTTCATGCTGAAAATGGTGTGGATTAGTGCAAGAGTAACATTAGTGATGAGGTAGTAATATTCTCAACTTTCCCTCTAATGTCAGGCCCACAGCATAATAATGATATAGTGTTCTCAACCCCCGCATCAAGCTCAGAGGAACAGGCCGAACAGCAACAGAGCAAGCTCAGTAATGTATTTGACTTGAAAGGAGTAGGTTGCATCATTGCTGCTGGTGTGTCTGTGATTTGTTGCTGTCGTGATGCTTGGTTAGGATACTGCGTAGCTACGTTACTCGGTGTACGAGCAAATAGTGAACAATATGCGGAGTTGGAAAAACAACTCAAAATCAAATCTGCTTCATGCAGAAACTTAGTGTTAAATGTACACAGTGAATGTCGTCTGGATATGCGCCTTGATTAGAGCAGGGAAAATGGTTATTGAGAAGGGTTAAAAGTGAAGAATTTCATTAAGATTATGCTGTAGAAAAGGAAGGATCTTCATGATTTGTTTTCACGGTGGACATATGCGTTATTGAAGTGTACTGGATCTATTTTTCTGTAATAAAACGGCAATTCACATAATTTGAATGTAATTTTGCGAATCTCAAGTGGATAGTTTAAAGCTCAGCTAGAAGTTTCCAAGGAATACATAAAATAAAAAATCTGTTGAGCGTTGCTTTAGAAAGCCACTTCGCTCGGAATTACTCATGCAAATTTAAAACAATGCGGTAAAATAAATGGGAAATGATCTTCGTGGCCCATGTATGTGCAACACTCGACTGTATGGGACATTTTCATTCTATCATCCAGCAGTACATAAAAATGCTCGTATGAAATCAAAACTCAACAATAATTGTCCTCAAACCATATAATAAAGCTATGTTATTTTTCAATCGGGGTAGAGTGTCGAGTTTCTTCGAATAATCTTATAGTATGAAAATACTGTTACGACACATCGAAGCAAAACTCATAATCTATACAGACAAAGGGCATGGCTTCATTCCATCCCGGTAAATATGAAAGAATTGCTACCTGGTTTGTCGTCAGCCATAAACACAGTTCGTATCGAAAGTGGGAAAATGACACGGTTATCTCACATAGATAGCGTGTCTCAGGTACCTTTATTATCCTCGAAAAAACAGGCTACACCTTCGATTGCAACTAGTTTGCCACTCTCGTTGTTGTGCTCTTCGTGAATACGTGATTCGAGAGGCGGAAAACGAATGTGAAATTCGAACAATATTCCAAATCCTATCGAAGTGTATGTTCTCATCACTTCTATTTTATTTGCTTGAATCAGCATTTGGTGTAGGACACACCCTCAAACTGAAAATAATGCTATTACAGCCTGTCTGACGTGCTTAGTTACGCAGATTGGAGTAGTGGAGTATAGGTTATTCCCCACAGTGAGGTAGAAGTCAAGCCTGGACGCCTGAAATGGGTGCTACTATTGCGTGAGGTCTACCACACCATAGCATGAGATCTACCTCCAGCTAGTACCATAGCGTGAGGTTAGGTTAGGTTACCAATGGAAATTATTTATTTCCAAACATTTAATTCAGCGATAAACGCTTAATTTGTACATCTCAAAGAACACCTGGGTACGCGATATATGGCAGTAGACCTCAACAAACAACAAACAACATCGGCATCTACGGATGCTTTATTTCCAATTGAAGCATGATACATATCACCTTTTACATTGATTTTTCAAATGCCTTAGAACTAACACCAGGACGCCATGACGCTTTCCCCCGGTCAAAGACCGGTACCCATTTCAGACACCTGGGTAGAGAGGGGTATTGTGCTTAGAATTTTTCTCCTATACCCAACAGAGAAAATCGCCACCAGCGCCGAGACTCGAACCCGGGTCTCCCCGCACGGAGTCAAGTCCTATACACACACGGCTATGGCAAGCACAAGCTACAGTAGCACACCTGAAAAACTCACTGCTGGCTGGTGAGGGTGAACAGTTATCTAAAAATATTGCGAAAATCTAGTTCTCTCAAATGGTTCATGGTCATTCATCGAACAGTACTTGAACAGAGATAAGTGGCTAATTTCCCACTTACTCTTAATAACAGCAACGTTGATTACAGTCTCTGATTAAGCATTTGTTTCGTTCCAATTTTATTTAAACTTCAATGAACACTAAATTTACTTTTACTTATACGATTAAAAATACCAATGTGAAGGAGATTAAATACACAGTCGAAGAAGGAACTGCTTGTAAATTCAAGGAATTCCTTTTTAACATTGGAGAATTAACATGCGGTAGAAAACTTTACATTTAACAGTTATCTCGTGATCGTAGCAGTGGATGGCAATCGCAACTATTTCTAAAATTAAAACACAACTTTTTTAATGCAAAACAGAACTTCTTTACGCTAAAACAACAAGGCACACAGACACAACTTTCTCAAGAAGATATTCATCGAGAAAGGAAAAACGTGTAAATTTACTTACGTTCTTATCCTATTTTCTGAGGTTTATGTATGAGTAATCACATGCATTCAATAATAATTGTATCCACTTTGTTTGTGTGGTCAATTTCTTATCAATTAGTATGTTGAAAGAAAGATGTGTGATGTTAAATCTGAATTTATGATTTGTATGAATAATAATTTATGCGTTTGTTGTTGTGTTGATTTCTACTTCAAGTATGGGAAGTGTACATTTGTAGAATGGAAATAGTTTTTCTGGAATGAATGTTCTTCTAAAAAATATTGGGATAATTTTAGAAAATAACATTTACGGCTTTTTCAAATTCTATGACTATCGTATTCGAGTCTTACTACGATTATTTAAGGTTAATTGAACAAAGCCAAAGATAGGGATCCAAACTATGCTTGTTTTTACGACAAACATTTATTTTATTGTCTCTGGTAACGTTTCTGCATTGCTCAATTTCTACTTGGGAATGTTGCCCAAGTCCTTAATTCAAATTAATGTTTTTGCTTTCATTGACATCGAACACTAGTCAACTTTACTGGTTACCCTATCTCCATTGTTTTTACCTGATATCGAAACATGAAACATGAATGGGCGTTGGCAGTACTGCATCAAATATGAAAAAGAACTTTGCTCCTATCAAAAACAGGAAAAATAACTCATTGGTACAATAGATTTGAGTTCAAATCTGTCATGTATCTCATCAGAATAGAGACACTTCCAAAAGAACGATACCAAGAGGTAGATCTTTAGCGCAGCGTCCATTGCGTCTAAAATACGAAACCATAAAAGCGATGAAACTATCGAGAAGAGATATAGAATTATCAGTTCTGCGACTGTCTAATGGAGAAATAAGGACCTAAGAGTAAGTAGCTTCTTACAAGCTCTTTATATTCATAGCCAAAATTTTTATTTTTAAATTTTTGTTTAAAAGTTGACTTATTTTAGTCCTCAATGATGAAAGAATAACTTCTTTTAGTAGAATGGCTTATGAAGAACTTCATTTCAGCTTTTTCTTTTCGCTCAAAAGGATTGTGAAGTTGACCACGCTTAACATGTTCTGAAGTTCTTCATGATTGTGAAATTTAACATTCACATATTCCTAAATTTGATTTCGATATTTTGAACCAATAAAAAAAAATTTTCACAACTAAGTTGTAGATGAAACGTCTTTTTAAACCTTAATGCTTTATCCTTTTGAGCGAAAAGAAAGAGCTGAAATGAAGTTCTTCACAGGCCATTCTACTAAAAGCAGTTATTCTTTTATCATTGAGGATTAGCGAAGGTGAGCAGATTTAATCTAATATGTACGAGTATGCGAAATCCAACGACTAAAATAAGTCAACTCTTAAATTTTTTTAATAATTGTGAATTCATACTGCATCAGTGCTCTTAAACAGCAGCTGAAGGAAAACAGCAATTCGCAATCTGTTACCTGAAAATGAACTATTGTGAATTGCAACACATCATTTGAGCATATCATTTCATATCTCAGTGCGTGTTAATGTCAATTAGACAGATGTAGAGCTGATGAGAAATATCTTTAACATAGCTTCATCGTTTTCAAATTTTAATATTTTTCGACGCATCGCATTGCCGTAAAATTGCATCATACCTCTTTCTATCGTCCATTTTGATGGTTCTGTTTTTTCTAATAGGAAAAATATTCAAACGGTACTGAAAAACATTTTGAACTGAACTGAAAAACATTTTGAACTGAAGTGCTTTTTTTCGTTTCACAAGATTTTTTTTCGAAATGAGGATCATTGTTTGCATTTTCATGTTTTTGCACTTCCGTCATAACGTGGTCTATAATCTGTTTCACGTTTAGATGTGTCCTTCATAACAGGGACAGTTTAAACCCTAAACGTATTTCACGTTTAGATGCATCCTTCATAACAGGGACAGTTTAAACCCTAAACGTATTTCACGTTTAGATGCATCCTTCATAACAGGGACAGTTTAAACCCTAAACGTTTTCACGTTTAGATGCATCCTTCATAACAGGGACAGTTTAAACCCTAAACTTATTTCACGTTTAGATGCATCCTTCATAACAGGAACAGTTTAAACCCTAAACGTATTTCACGTTTAGATGCATCCTTCATAACAGGGACATTTTAAACCCTAAACGTATTTCACGTTTAGATGCATCCTTCATAACAGGGACAGTTTAAACCCTAAACGTATTTCACGTTTAGATGCATCCTTCATAACAGGGACAGTTTAAACCCTAAACGTATTTCACGTTTAGATGCATCCTTCATAACAGGGACAGTTTAAACCCTAAACGTTTTCACGTTTAGATGCATCCTTCATAACAGTAATAGTTTAACCCTAAACGTAAGCCAATGTTTGATACCAGTGAAAGCCATGGAAATCAATTTAACCGAAATCCTCAGAAACTTTTCCCTACAAAACGTATATGTTCAATGCTTCCATTACAGGTAATTTGTAGCTTCCTCGCATCGAGCATTGACTTAGAAAACAAGGCGATCCCCCGGCAGAAACAAGATGTGGCTGGAAATATTCCTGTTTTTCGTGCTGCTGTTGGTGTACGCGGTGATCAGGGATCGGAGACCGAGTAACTGTCCTCCTGGTGAGTGTTGAAAATAGGATATTGAGATGGACGGAATGAATCTCCTAAGATTCGTAGCACTTGTTTATTTGGAGTGCAAGTTTAACCTAACAATTCATAATTACTGGAGATACCAAATTTAACGCAACGATTTTTCAATTATCTCTAATTTCTGCGCATTATTGAAATGCATGAGAATTTGAAAACATTTTTTTGGGACCAAATAAAACCGAAATGAAGCGAAAATCTAAAGGAATAAAGAAGCCCAGAATCACCGACTCTTTTTTAATTTTACCATGCCATTTTATTTAATTATAAGAATTAGTGTTCTCGTTCTATAGCAATAGAACCAATACAATTTTTTTCATTTTTTCGAGAATGCAAGGATTAAACTTTCTCTATGTCTGTAAATATTTTGAACATGTTAATACCAGAAATTTTGAGTTGTGAAACGTGAGTTTTAATTGCGTCTAAACGAATAATTCCGATTTTTTATTCTTCGTGGTCTTACGAGCATTTCATGAAAGTTAAATAATGCGAGAATGATTCACGTTTAAACATTTATATGTGTGCAGATAACTTCCTCTCTCCTAGTATCCTCCATGCGAATATGATGAATAGTCACTGGCGTATACCTCAGGAATAGAATTCTTTATTGACTTCACTTCTGTCATTTGACTGGCGCAGAACATTCGAAAACTGGATGTATCAAAACATTTTATTTCGGAATGTTAATTTATTAGTAGTAAATTATGTATCATTGAATAACAATATAATTTGAAGTCGGTAACAACGACCAAATCATTATCCAGAGCTAGACTAAACATTTACCACGAAAATTTTCCACGATAAAGTGTTATGAAAATTATTTTTCTGATATATTGTGCGTCCTGTCTTATTTGCACTCAAAAGATTGTTCTTGCATTAAACTGCTCGTAGACTAACAAACACGATACGTTCTCAGCTAATAGTTATTAGTGGTTAAACAAAAATAAAATATAAAACTAAATTTTTCGTGTCTAATGGACAAATATACATGTATAACAAAACACGTGCGGTAAATAACAGAACAATTCGCTCATTTCATAAAAAATGAATTAATGCAAAAGTTATTACCGATTTACAAAACTTTTATACATGAACAAATCCTCAACAATTTCAGATGTTTGTAGAATCTAAATGGTTCGGTGAAGTTTTTTCCCGAGATGGTTAAAAAAATCATTGTCGCAGAAAGTAGCCTAAATCATTCCACGCCTAAGGTAATTAAAAGATCTTCCTGAATCTTCACGGAAATAAATCACTGACCTTTATTTGGAAGGGATTTTGAAATGAAGACGAATGCCTTATTGAATGTAGAATAATTAATCTATCCCTAAATGTTGTCCCTAAGCTGGGATGGTCAGTGTCCGTGCTCGTCGTAAATGTATGTCGAGAAAAGTTAAAATATACTAATGACAATTTGCAGAGAATTTAAAATTAGTCTGAAGCCTGCAATGTAAAAGTTCGAAGCGGAACCATCAGTTAACAGATTCCCACAACAACATCAATTGACCATGCAAAACACTCCTGTTAACGAGACTGCATGCTACAAGTCGTTAACAATTTCGAGAGAGTTTTCGAATAAAATAAATGAATTAGTAAGGCTTTCCTTTGGACTTATTAAATCTGAATTGAATTGTTTGTATAGTATGTATACGTTACAGCTTGATGCTTGGAGGACGGAATCAATTTTGAATTAAAGCTTAAAAATTGTTTTACATTCTATTCAAAGTTTATCATTTTTAAAATACCCTACCACCTCAAAAGCACGGAATTGGTAACAGAAAATTTCAAGGCTGCTTCACCTCGCTTGACACTAGTTCACTCGTTATTATTGAGGGAAAGTTGGATGAAACTACGTATTTGCATCTTATAAAAATGAATCTAATCTTGTGCGTAAAATATTTACTCAAAAAATACGTGGACGTTCTAACAGGACAACAACTCAAAACACGCGGCAAATTCAACTTGCCACTAGTTTGATAAATTCGAAATCAATATTCTCCAGCGGCCAAGTTTATCACCCGACTTTTACCCGATTTAAAATCGTCGTAGAATACTGAATAATCAGAACAAACAAAGATGTTCGGAAAATCATGCATTTTGAAAAAAAGCGCGTTAATCACCGCTAGCTTATAAATGCGGAATTTTCTCACGTGGAAACATCTCCGAGCAGTAACAAAAGGCAAAAGTTCTGTAAAAGATCTTTTGCTAAAAATTTATTTGGTTTTATATTACTGTCATATACAATTCACGTTTTTGTTGTACAAGAAAAAGTATTTTCAAGAAAATGGGAAGTTTTTGGAAATTTTCAGTTTAACCATAAAGATCTACAATGTGTCAGAGTTTAGTGCATGCTAGCTTACTAGCAGTTCAACAATAGTAAGGTATAATGTTGAAAGATTTTGTTGCTCTCTGTTTTATGAATAAAAATGAAAAATTTACGGTGACATTTTCCGTTAAAACTCTGTCGGACGTCTTTTTTAATGAACACCTGACAAACACTGGAATTCAGATGAAACTTTTTCCTCACTATGTGTGGGTTTCGAATAATAAATTTTCCATGTAGAGAGAGAAAATAAGTGTTTAAAATGAAGTTTATATCAAAATATTATAATAAAAATCCGTGTCGTATTATATCGTTCTTTCCTTACTTATAGTTCACATGAATCTAACATAAGCCATGTATTTTTTCCGTATATTATGATAACTCTACACTTACAAAACAAACACAATCAATACATGTTGGCAGGTATATTTTGTAATATGCCGGAAATGGGTACCGGCTTGACCGGGGGTAACTGTCATTGCGTCCTGCTTTTATTTATATATAAGGCATTTCGCAAGCCATATGATATGAGATGATATGTATCAAGATGATATGTATCAAAGTTGATTGATTAGGCTTTTTTTTTTGAGGCGCCACTATCATTATATGTATACTGCATGTATATAGATAAACACTGAGTGATAGTGTGTTTCGTTAGCATAATGAGCTTGCAGTTACGAAGTATTGTAAGATACATGCTGTAACTCTTATTATATACTTACTTGCAGGCCCTATGGAAATCCCATTTTTCGGCGGCATGCCTCTCATTGATCCAAAACCAATAGGAGACCTGGGACATAAATTTGGCGACGTCGTCATGTGAGTAATGTTCCCGTTTTTTAATTAGGAACATATTCACATAAGAACCATAAAGGTGTGAACTAGTAAAAAGCTGAAAAAATATTAAACTGAAGATTTATTTTGTAGTTGTTGAGCTCCATCTCGCGGTGACAATGACTGACACAATATTGGGTTCGACGCTCGGTTATCATCACAGCAACCGCAATGCGGTTGCATGATTGTATATGGGTGTAACGCAAATGACGTTGTTCGATCCATCTCTACTCTTTACAAATGAATACTTCTCAGGTACCGGTCTGGAAATGTGCGTTTGGTGTACCTTTTCGACGCCGACACTGCCAAGGATGTGATGGCGAAACCAGAATTCGTCAACCGACCGGAGTTTTTTAGTACCTTCAGTTTGGATGACAAGAAACTTGGAGGTAAGTAAGCGCTCTTCAAATATATCAGTTACCTTATTAAACATACCAGTTTGAGAATACTACCGTTCTTGATGAATGACTGATCTCTAATACTTAATATTAATGTCAAACGGATCAAGAAACACACAGTATTTTTCTAGTTCATCACGGGTTAAAAGACGAGGAAAATTACTTATCATCTTTACTAAAACACTCAGTACAAAATTTGATATCACTGTCTATTTATAAAAAGCAACGTTTCGATGTATGAACATTATCATCAGGCTGAAAAATACAGAGTAAATTTTACAATCACAATACTAAGAAATGTAAGCCAAAAGAAAAAAACAGATTCAGACGATATAAAAATACTAAACCAGGTCACATTGCAAGAGGCAAATGATTTGTACGATGGGAACAATTTGTACAATTGTACAATTTGTACAATATTTTCAGATCCAGGGTCATTGACCTAGAGAAAGCCAATGTGATTTATCAGTTCAAATGCGACAGAAGAGAATGTAAGTCTCTTGATAAAAGTTACATTGGCATGACTAGGATGACCCTGAAACAAAGATTGACTGCGCACGCGTACCAAGGTTCTATTTTTAATCACTTTCGTGTTGATCATGGTACTAAACCCTTGAATCAAGATCTATGTTCAAATACTTAAATTTTATATCATATAGTTAAAAAAGAACATATTCAAATAATAGAAGCCTTACATATTCATAAATTTAAACCGTCCCTCAATGAAAATACTATGGATTTTTTTTCTCTAAAAATATTCTATTGGATTGTAGGTTAGAAGTTTGAAACACCCGCTTGATCGTTAATTTTAGCCTTGCTTCTGGTGCTGTGAACATGTAGCTGTTGCCTAAAATTGGCTAGTCATCTAGCGATCAGCATTCCTATCGTACAAATTATTTGCCTCTAGTTATCTTGCCGTGTGATCTGTATTAGTTTTTTTTAAGTCGTTTGATTCTGTTTTTACTTTTGATTTACATTTCTTAGCATTGTGACTGTAAAATTTACTCAGTATTTTTCAGCCTGATGATGATGTTCGTACATCGAAACGTTTCTTTTTATAAAAGACAGTGATATCAAATTTTGTAGTGAGTGTTTTAGTAAAGATGATAAGTAATTTTCTTCGTCTTCTAACGCGTGTTGAACTAGAAAAATATCGTAAGGTAGAAAAATTGAAAAAAAGATTTAAGATTTAAGATTCTGCTCGAAACAGGTGTTATCTTCAGCAACGGTGAACACTGGCAGCATGACCGCCGCTTCGTGCTGCGCAACCTACGTAACCTCGGTGAGGTGCAGATCGTGTACAAAGTACATTCTCTAAATGTTTCTCCTAAAGAAAATAGCACAAACTAAATAAAAGCAAATCATTCATTAAAAGAACATAAAAATTTCGTTTTTCAGAGTGAGCTCCACTCAAAGATTTCCATTTATCATTTTGTTTTTTAATATAAGCTTTCTTAAAAAAAACACAAATATTACTTTGCCACTGGTATAGGAGGTCACTAATTTTATAATTTTTAACTCTAAATTGTAAAGAAACACATATGAGTACAAATTTAACCTAATGAACAATTTATTCAGGCTTTTTGTCACAGAAGACGAAGTAGTTTATTTATCACCGAAATAAAGGAATGATCAAATCAATCTCCAGGCATGGGTAGAAGTTACCTGGAGGAAGCCATCAACATCGAGGCCAAGGCGCTGGTGGAAGACCTCAAGATGTACAACAGCGAAGCCATCAACTTCCCCGACAGCTTTCGCACTGTAGCTCTCAACATCATTTGGCAGATGGTGGCTAGTGAGTGGTTTTTTCATCTTATTAAATGTTTTTCTTTAGCGTCATCCAATTGCGCCTACCACTTGTTCAATCTCACCGATAGTAGATGAGTTGGAAATCAACTACGTCATCAATCAACGTGGCCAAGTCCAATGAAGATAAGTTTATGGAAATTCAGGTATAACTAAACAACCATAGTATTTTTTAAGGATTTATCGAAAAGTTTATTAATGGGATCTAATATTTAGTTAAATAGCATCACTTTTCATTTGTCTGTTTGAATTCATAATATCTTTAATGACTGGACATGCTCTAAAATATCGATAGTTCATGAGAACAATGAGTGACTCTTAATTGCACTTTTACAATTTTCATAGTTCGATTGAAGTTTCATTCAATTTGAATACGTCCTGCAATTTTTGGTATTTAAAAATTTCTATTTTAGGGTGTTAGTTTGCTTCAAATTAAAGTTTGAAATTAGCCTTCTCGACCTTTGATACATTAATACCTATAGAACGTAAATAAAAAATAATCGTAGATTTGAAAAAAAAATGAAAACGCAAACAAATGATTACGCAAACCAAGAGGACGACCGGTTCGTTCTACAGCTGCGCCCGGCGTGCTTGGTTACTCTGAGCAAAAGAGAACGACGGGTAGAACCTACGTTCTGTGATTCACAGCGTGAACAACTAAACTGGTAAACCAGAGAGGAGCATGTAGTTAAAGCGGAAAAGAGAACCGATTGTGAAATTATTGACAGGAATAGAATAGGAATAACTTTTTTGTGCGAACCCTTTTAAACTATGCGGCATTCGAACCCTCATCAGTAGAGCGCTTAGAGTTTGTACTAACTTCCAATATTTAAATCAAGAATTTGATTTTTTACGACAATTTTTCAGAAGAATGATTTTCCTTTATTTATTATCGATTAACAAATCGGTAAAATTTTGTAGAAGATATATGATCACACGCTAGCACTTCAATCGTGTAATTAACCGAAGTTTTTCTCAAGCTTCCTTACTTTGGACATCAGTCAGTTTTTTGAATCAGGAGGTTCAACTCCTGAACAGTAATTTTTTTCCACGACTTAAAAGTCCAGTAAATTTTCGTCAGTTATTTTACAAACGGTTGATTCCCTTTTCCGCTATAAGGATAAGCTGCCCCCTTCTATTGGTTTACTAGTTTAGTCGTTCACGTTGTGAATCACAGTACGTAGGTTCTACCTGTTATACTCTTGCGTGGGCGCAGCTGTAGAACTGGCCGTTTTATTGGTTACCATCCACTGTCCTCTATTCGATCCCATGCTGAAAACTGCAACGTCCTTGTTCCCGTGAACCATTTTGAAATCCTTTCAGGTGCTCAACACATGATTGATTGCCGTCTCCTTCAGTCTCTATACATCTTTAAACTCAGACCCGCTCTAAATAACGCTCAAACTGTTTTTCCTCTTCTTGTCGCAAACACGTAATCATTTATTTGCGTTTTTGATAGTTTTTCTTTTATAGTTTTATATCGACCACTATTTACCCTCTGTGTTGTAATATTCTTTTGCATATCGTAGTTTTAATGTTCTCATATTAATACCTAGTAATTGTGGTATTTAGAATTTCAATGGCAACGAGCTGATAAAATAATAACTTCTTTTTCCATAAACTAAACATTTGTACTGTAAATTTCGGGTCAAAGTTTTTGTTTCATGCAGGTACTCGGTTCGATCTACGATCCACTGAGGTAGAGGCGGTCTACAAAATCACCAAAGATGTACAAGCAGAATTTAGTGTTGTGAGTTTCCTGCCTCTATTCATACCAGCGCTCAACTATCTGCCAAAGTTCATCAAAAACGTCGTCTTCCAAGAATATGTGATCGAAAATTTTTTCGCTGAGATCAAGAAAGTTGTCGTGGTAAGTTTCCACACTGAAAATACTGTATAACTCCTTCGGAACTGCCGGTGACTTTCACGAAGGTTCATGCGACACTGGTGAGAACGTATTAAAGGCGTTGAACCTTCTCAGTAAGCAGGGTGGCCCAGAAGTACCTGACCCTTTTAATTTGCTAATAAAAAAACTATGAAAGCTAGAAAGTTGAAATTTGTTTTATTGGAAAGATAAACAATTTCATAGTTTATTAATACTATGTTTTGAGTATAATATCTTTTAAATGGCCGCCACGGTTGTTTTGACAAATTATGTCTTTTTTCCTACTTTCAATACGTCCTGCAATTTTTGGTATCTTAACATTTCTATTTTCGGGTGTTAGATTGCTTGAAATTAAAGTTTCAACTTGACCTTCTCGACCATATCGTAGTCGACCATGTTGCTTCCATAACGCTCCTTAGTGTATCTGGCGTGAGTTGAGCTATTTCAGAAGAAATGTTGTTTTTAAGTTCTTGTAAATTTGTTAGATTTGCGCCATAAACTCGTGACTTGAGGTAGCCCCACAAGATGAAGTCGCATGGGGTCAAATCTGGAGAAGGAGGGGGCCACTGGATGTTTTCAAATCGTGAAATTAAATAATTTGGAAAGCAATCGCTTAACAATGTTATTCTCTTCTTGTGTTTTTCTTCTTGTGTAATTGTGTTTTTAGAAGGACTGATCCTTCTTTGAAAATGGATTCTGTTGTTACATTACACTTCTGTTATTGACGTCGTCTTAATGTAGGATTGCGGAATTCTGATTCTGTCTTCTTTGCTGTTGCGAACCATTATGAAAATTTGAGGTTATGAAATGAAGTAAAATTTCTTCAGTTTATATGCTGGCTTCGTATATTGGATACCATATAATAAACTATAAAAAAGTTATTCTTACAAATAAAACAAGTTTAAACTTTCTAGCGTTCATAGTTTCCTTTTATTAGCAAATTAAAAGGGTCAGTTACTTCTGGGCCACCCTGTACACAAGATAGAAGAGACGTGTATGAACAAATCGATTTGAAGCTGCATTTGAAAACCGTTATTCATGAGTACATTGGCAAAAGATGTTAAAAAATTCAAATTTAGAGAAAGATAACTTAGTACGAACCTTCTCAAACATAAAATATTTTTCCTCAGTTTATTTGAAATGCAGCAATAAATTATTTTTTGCGAATGAATGTAGTGCAGTTCTCGCATAGTTGAACAATATTATTGCACCACAACATTGCTTCAGATACGTATTGAGGATTAACCATGACAAATGATTCCAATAGCAAAGTAAATGAGTAATTTTTGTCATAGGTTATTTTTTACACGAAAGTGGCATGAATATAGGGCCAAAATTGTATTTTTATTTTTCACCGAAATAGTCTGAATCGATTTTCTAATATAGTATGAGCCCAAAGTTAAATATTTACAAAATACAACCCAAGCATAATTACTTACTTGCATCAAAAGTTGAAGGGTTTCAACTGTGGAGTAAAGTTCAAGGCAAAGCTTGGTTGGGAGAAATTTAGAAGAAACGGAAGAACATTTTACCTAGAGGCTATACAAAATTTATCCTGCCATGGAGTTTGAGTTCACGAAAGAACTCATGAGAGAGATTCCATGCAAAATCCTTAACATGCTGCTGCATGTTTTGCCCCGTTCTAACTTCAGTTTCATGTTGTATAATGGAACACAGTATACTAAAACACGCTAATATATGAACTTTCCGACGGTGATGGTTTGAAATTGCTTATTTTGTGCAGACAGCCATAGACAAGCATTTGGAGGATTACGACCCTGAAAACCCAAGGGACCTCATCGATGAGTATGTCAAGGACATGAAAGAGAGCGAAGGCGACGAAAATTCTCTCTTCAGGAAAGGAGGTTGGTATCGTTAACATTCCCCTCGATATTGTTCATCCGTATCCAACCATATGATTGACTGAGTAGCTTTTAATGCATATGTTTCTGCGCTTTCAACTTGTTAACGTAAATTAGCAGGTTTTCTGAAGAGTCTACTCATCATCCCATCAATGCTAAATTTTTCAATGAAAATTTAGAGTTTACCTTGGTTTAGATTTTGTACCACTATGATTGAAACGATTGAAAAATTGCTCCATTCTGCGTGAATGATATTTGCTTTCATCTAGCGAACGATACTTTTGCATTAGAAATGACATTAGAAAACTGGAAAGTTTTCAACGCACTGTGGCGTACTGATGAATGATCATTCCATTGTTGAGCCATTGTTTATTAAGACTCTTTTAGCACACTGTTCTCCGTAATGGCTCATTTGCGTTGAAAGGGATGCTTATCATATACAATACTGTGAGGCATGAAAGTACAAGCCGAGAGGTAGGACAATTTACACAACTCGTTCTTGAAAAACTGTCATCGATAGTAATATTTTAGAATTATGTTTTAACAGTGTAATCGCACATGCGCATACTCTAGAGTCTAGACTATGCAGTCCAATTTATGGAAAAATCACCTTCACTGTTGTATTATTTTCAGCCCTGATCCAGATAGTGAATGACCTGTTCCAAGCTGGTTCTGACACCGTCAACAACATGCTCAAGTGGGTTGCCTTCCTGCTCGCGCGGTATCCTGACTACGCCAAGAGGATGCAGGAGGAAATTGATGAAGTGGTGCCCAAGGACCGCATGGTGTCGCTTGATGACAAACCAAGGTGTGTTTTTCTACTTGGAACTCAGTATGTTGCTCAAATGCTCTACATTAATAATTGAAACTTGAATGGAGAAGTCGAGAAGTAAATCCGGGTGCACGTATCCATAGTATGAGATACAGGGTGGCAAGATGTATCTCCTACGAATTTAGCACATTCTGCCATGAAGGTTTTGTAAGTTATAATTTAATCAGTTATTATATTCAAATTCTTTTCTACTAATTATTTTTCTTGGAGAGTATTTTCCCCTTTTTTTGAACCTGTATTTTTTTTAAAATGATAGACATTAATCATTGTATTTTTGAATGTCCTATAAACAGGGGGACATTTGTATCTGTATAGGTAAAATAACAGCTGTATGTTTCTCGAGATTCTGAACATAATAGCCCTGGACGCAGAACGGCGATATTAGGAACTTGGCATCTACGATGATCGTTCCGGACGAGGAAGAAAGTAAGAAGTTAGCCCGCTGCAAAACCGCAAGTGTGGCAGAGACTCAGTTGACGAAATTTTAGGGATCCCATCAGAACAATAATTGCACGTGAGACCGGAATTGATCGCGAATCTGTTTGACATAAATCTAAAAAGAAACCAAGATTTAAACTCTACAAACTACAAAAAGTTGACTCCCTAACGGATGGCAACAAACGTGAGTAACTCTTTCGATGCCGTCAACTCAAACGTCGGGCTGGAGGTCAGCAATGGATGCGCATCCTCTTTACGAACGAGAAGCTGTTCACCGAGAAGCAAACCGCAAAATCTCCCGCTTGTTATGCAACGGCTCATCACTGATCAAATCAGCTATCGGTCATCATTTGCCGCAGAGATTGCTCCAGCGACAAAACACTCGTTTTAGTCTATCAACTATTCACTTCCATCGTGATATTCTCGAGCTCACACTACCCTCATGGTCTGAGCAGCTAGCTAAATGACCGTTTCAGCTGGCCCAGAAGGTCCAAATGATTCGGGATCTGTGGAAGGATTATTTTCCAAATGTCCTCGAGCCAGCATGAAAGTGTAAGTGCAATACTCGCTGGATCTCTGTTTGATGGATTACAACAAGTGCTAAGCCTTTCAAACCTCTGACCCTGAAACAATCGCTGCGCTAATAGTGGGACTGACCATCGCAAAAGGTTCGGGGCCAATCGTCTAAAATTTCGCTATACGTATGAACCATTCCAATTAACTACGCAAATGCTAGCCACTTAGAAATCGACAAAAATATCACTGTTCTCCATGAGCGTTTTTGCCAAGTTTGAGATACTTGATTGGGGTTCGACAGAAATGTATGAACGGGTAATTCCTAGTCCTCCTTCAACAGCCGTCGAGTAAATTTCTAATTGATGGCTCTCAAATCTGCACAGGAAAAGCTCAACATAATCAGTGCATGTCATAGGGATAAATGTCGGTGCTGCTACCTCACAAATACAATTATCACATCGGAATAAGCGAAATTATTGAATTAGCTTTTAGTGTTCACGGGTAAAAAATTGGAATTTTTTCCTGATAAACCCCGCCACCAATGTAACACATAAGTTCACCCACTTGTAACGTTTAAAATAATGCAGCTATATATATCGACTTCAAATTACTCTCAAACAAAAGAAAGTTTTAATTTTTCGTTTCGATTACTATTCGAAGTCAATAGGTGCTTTATTTCGAAAGTTACAAGTGGGTGAACTTAGGTGTTGCATTAGTGGCGGGGCTTATCTGGAAAAGATCCAAAAATTGGCATGCGGTAAATACGCTTGGTCAAGTCTGACTCTGCGTCACAGATACAAACATTAAAATCACCCTGTTATATAATCAGAGTATTATGCTATATATAAAAAATCAAGCCCACTAAATAAATTTTGTACTTAAATGAATGTGATCGAATCACGTCAATTTTCCATGCTTGTGCAAATATCTACGTAAGAAATACGCGTAGTAACTATACCAATGAAGATTACGAACATTTTGTAATTTTGTCGCAGGGCTTACATTCTCGGTACACGTATTTTTTGTTCATGATGATGCGCAGCAGCATTGGCTTGTCGGTGAACTAAGCCTTGTTTTTCAAAGATTTTCGAAAAAAAAACTTTTTCATAATTTTTAGGATAAGCTGTTTTTTATTTTGAGTCAAATACATAGTCCCAGAACGACTATTTCGTGTGTATTTGTGTGGATGAGAAAATGTTTCCCAATCAAGGAGTAAAGCTGGCGAGATTCGTTTGAAATTTACACATTTTACGAATCATACGTAACATTTTTTAATGCAGTTCGTGATTTCTCTTTGCTGAGTAGTCGTTTCATTTATTTTATGGCGATTCAGTTTCATACTGATTTTTTTTTCCCCTTAATAATAGCAATTCAGCCACTTGAGCCGAAACAATTGACTGGTAGTATCTCGCTTTTCATTTTAATGAGAGTTGTTCCTTTGGGTACTGTTATTTCGATACATAAGGTACCATAGTTTCTATATTTATTAGTCTTTTCATATGCGTCGATTTGGAAGAAACCCAAACTTATTTCTTCCTATCCACTATCAACTTTTCAACAACGATATTTTCTTATATAACTTGATGCATAACCTCAAATTTCTTGAATTGAAAACTCAGATACAATTTTAACAACTCCTAAAATTTAAACTCCATGTTTAGTTCGAAAGGCGATTTTAACAACTCCTAAAATTTAAACTCCATGTTTAGTTCGAAATACAATTTTAACAACTCCTAAAATTTAAACTCCATGTTTAGTTCGAAAGGCGATTGCAAAAAATGAGCGCTTGAGTCGACTCCGCTGTTAACCAATTTTCATTCATTGTAGTCCTCGTCAACTAGGGTATTTTGGTTAGATGCACTCAACCGCGTCGGGCGGAGGTAAATGAACCGTTAACACATTGACTACCTTCGCAAGGTGGCAACGGTTGGCTGGGTTAGGTAGTAAGCAGCTGAGTTGAGAACCCGGATTTAATTGGTGGAATGGAGTCCCTTTCTAAAAAGTATAAAAAAAATTATGGTATGATCATATTTTACTTCGTAAGCAATACTCTTTTTCTAAAGAAAGGTACCGAAAGAATTTGAATGTTATTTATTTGTACCCGGTACCTATATGAACAATTTACCTAATCGTACACTTATGTACAGTATGTACCAATACGTGGTCAACGCCTTAAAGACCAACATTACAAGCATCACCATGGATGAAAGTTTAGTAGTTCTTCTAACTATAAGCAAAAGCTTGTAGTGCAGAAGCTAAGTGCAATTAGAGAACTAAAAGCTTAATCTGCCCGGAAATGTAACATTCGTCTCTGCTATATCAGGCTGCCGTTGGTGGAGGCGTTCACTGTGGAAGCTTTGCGGTTTTCATCACTGGTCATCGTGAACGTGGAACGGACAGCCACAAGAGATACTACCATAAGTGGATACTTCGTCCCAAAGGTGAAACTTATGATATTTACAAAATCATTCGTCTTGCAGGTATAAACAATCAAAATTGAATTATATATCATTTTCTGATATAAGGCTTTCCATTATAACATTTTAAAACTTGGATTCAATGTATTCTCATTCCTATCGATGATCTATGTATTGTTTCGACAGTAGTATTCTTTGTTTCCATGAATGCCCGGTGAACGTGCTAAGGAACCATATTCATTTTTTGTCGTTTCTGGGATCAAAATATTGGTACCATTGTCAAATCAAAACTTTACTTCCATCTCGTTTGTTGAATGTTACTGATTGGTGTTGAGTAAAAATTAAAAAATTTGGTTGCATAACCACACGATAATTAGACACGTTGCTGTGATGGGTTAAACTAAAGTTCAATATTCAATTCAATTAAAAAGTCTGTAGTAGAACGCATTTTTGAAAATATCAACCATCCGCTTTCCCTTAGTTTTGACTGAGTATTTTTGAAAATTGATATTGAGACTGCTGATTGAACAGCAGTATGATGAAAAATCCCATTGGGCACACAGGCAGCTCACATCGCATTCGAAGAGTTAAATTGATTAATTAACAAGAGGTCTCAACTCCAGCGATTTCAATGCTAGCTGATGACAGAAATTGTGGCTAACTCCACAAATTATTCATCTCATTTCATCAATTACCGGTCTTAAATTAAATGCAAATTTAAAATGAAATAAAGACTTTCACAATGGTTGTGAGTTCCGCTTTCCAATGAAACATGTTCCTAATATTCTGACTTCACCAATGGGAATCGGTGGAACGAATTTCCTAAAGAACAGGATGAGCAAATAGAACTAGCATATCGCGTGTGAAGACTAAGGATTCCAGCACACCAAAAGACTGTAAGCGAGAAAGCAAGCAAGTTTGAAACGATTACCTTATATTGCTATGGGAGTGCACACACTGAGAGCGAGCAAGCGAGCGAGCGAGAAAAACTGAAGATTGGCTGAAGCGAGAAAGCGACTCAGAAGATGGGTTCACGCTTGAGAGCTGCAGCGGGAAGCCTCTGGCAGTGCGCGACGAGATGTTGATGAGGAGGTGTGCTGCTCAATTCCTCCAGCATAGACTGAACTCCTTACATACGAAATTTATGCTGTACGGTTCCTTTGGAACTCAAAAGATCCAAAGCACAGTGACAGATTACATGTTTCAAAGCAATGGGATGAAGTAGAAATGAAACTCAACGTTACAAACACATGCTTGTACTGCTCGTCTCTGTTACAGACTACTCTCCATGACATTCAGGCGCAAACTGGCTGTGTTTTGGTGTGATAGATCTCGCCTGACATTTTTCTCTCTCGCTTGCTTTTTCGCTTTCAGTCTTTTGGTGTGCAGGCACCTTAAGGGGGCTTACGAAAAATGATACAATTTTACATGTTTGGACAAAAAAAGTCATTAAATTTGTCTGATCCGAAATTTAAAAACGCTTCATTTTCGAGTTGCCACAGTCACTCCGCGTCAAATGAGACCAATATCAAGCTTCTACGTTGAAAATTGCAGGAGTAGGGTTTAGCGCTAATATACATATGTATATATATATGTAATTCATATGTTTGCACAATGACTTTTTTTCTATTGCATAAATCGAAAAATTTTAAAGAAGCAAATGCGTTGCGAATTCAACTTTACATATCTGTACGCATTTTTGTTCCCCTGATTGTAATAGAAATGTGTTCAGTGAGATTTGAAAATTTAGGTAAAGTCCAGGGGAGGACGTCCCCTCAACGCTATGCTCACAAATTCATGTGATGGTTCCTCGATCGTTATCAGTCCAGGTTTCATGAGTGCATTAGTTCATTCACTGAAGCACTCACCCATTTCAATATCAATTCAGCAGCCATCACTCCTGTTCATTCTTCTGGTTCATCACATTTTCCGTCAACCCAAATTTATTGGTTGCGTTCGCTTTTTTAGGAGTTCCTTGTCCAGTTCATGAGTTCGACCTACCGCCTGTAATAAAATAGCTCGCTTCCATATTTCCTTGAGACAAGCTGGTTTATCACTGGCATAGACATCTATGCACGACTCAAATAATTTACGTGCATTGTGACTTGAAGATATGAATTTTGCCTTTTTTTAATTAGGACACAATTGTTCAAATCGCGAACCACTCAATCCATCACGACCCGCGGTACTGGGACGACCCCCATAAGTTCAACCCCGAGAGATTCTTGGATGAGAGCGGTACCAAGTTCACAGCTCCAAAAAAAGCGTTCTTCGCTTTCGGTTCAGGTGAGAATTAGTGACCTTCGTTTGCTTTATTGAATTAACCTGATTGTCCCATTAAAAATTGGTGCTCAGTTCCTTCGGTTTCTGTGCAACTTAAGAGTGGCTCGGTCTTGATTCTGCGTCGATACAAAAGTAACAACCACCTATACACCAATTTTCCAACGTTGTAGTTGCATACACTAAGCTAGTTCCACGAAACTGCTGGTGGCACCCATTTATTTGCTGGAACCAGCACGATTGATTCGTGAAATCGCTCTAGACCAACCCTACATTTCATTCGCCGCGTTCAGCTGCTCATAAAAATTGGAATCCATGTACTGATTTCAAGATGACACTTTTGTTTTGGTTTCTCATTCAGATGAGCTTGGCATCTATAATGCTTCACTCAGTGTTGTAAATTCATTTAGATTTCGGTGAATGACATTTTTTGAACCGTTAGGTTACGTCTTCTCACAATCGTCGTATGACTCAATATTTCCCAATTGCAGTCCTTTTATATCCAGCAATAATACCGGGAGGTGTACATATCTCTAGTTTCAACACTTAAACTCTCAAAAATTATTTTTAGTTATATTTTAGTTAAAGCAATTAATGGTCTTGAAATGAATTCATGAATCTTCAATCGAAAATTTTTTGAGGATTATCTCGGTGGTGGTCAACCTTACTCCCAACATTATATTTTTCAATGAGTATATTCTGCCTTGAGCGGGTATCGTATCATAATGTCAATTTACACGTAGAGGGTGCACAAATTAATGAATCAATTTAGTTTGAGAATGACTACCTTCTAATTTTTAACATGTTTTCTCTTTAATAAATTTATATTCTTACAAAACAAACTACTTCACATTAATATAATAGATTTTCAACATATAATATGTTATCCTCCAAACACTAGTTCAAACAAATATTTGATTTTTCACTAAACAGGCCGTCGCCAGTGTGTGGGAGAGCTGCTGGCCCGCATGGAGATGTTTCTGTTCTCGGCCGCCATCATCCAAAACTTCGACATCCTCCCAGGAGAGGGCGTGGATCTCGAAAACATGGAGACCAAAAATCTTACTGGTCTTTTGGTGCCAGAAGACAAGAAACTTATCTACAAATACCGCGAATAATTGCAATCAGGCATGAAAAAAATTGTCCCGGGTGTTCAATTTTGTAACAAACCACCAAGCATTCATGTTCGCACACCAGTTGTCTCAATTTCAAACTCACTCACTTGATCAAAAATAGATAATGTGTGAAAAACAATGGTTAAGTAATCTGACAAAACTATCGCTAAAACTATGGAGTGACGCAGAAAAAAAGAAGTTTTCTATTATATTCTTAATTTAGCGATCGTAGCCACTGCAAAAGGTGATCCCAGCGATGATGCGTAATTTTAGCTGATTTGCTTAGTAGGTTTTTGGAATTCTCAACAGATTGGAATTCAAGTCTGCCCAATAGGCGACAGTTTCTAAATAAAATCTCAGCTGGTTAGGATTTAATTCTTGTCACTTGTGGGCATCTGCCCAAGCCTGTACGTTTTAGCTTTCCATGCGTTTACGGCCAACTTCCATAACTACGCCATAACACCGCAAGGCTCTTTCAGCACCAACTACTTTCTTTTTCAGCTTTGATCTTGTTTCAATTTACTGTTTCTATGCCATTTCTGCATAAATTCCGCGTTCCCTTAACCCCATACTAAATGGCGCCTTCCTTCTTCCTCTCTTTGGATCGCATTTGTTGCGGATAGGGAGGCTTAGACTAACTAATAATATAATCTAACGCCTAAAATATAAGTGTATTCGGATTTATTTGAAGATGAAGACGGGACTTCTTCGTTTTCATTGCTCGACAGTATTCCAGTGCCATAATTTTTATTTCCTACATGGATTAATTTCATTGATGAGCCAGTTGCCGTTCTGAAAGTGTCATTTCTGATCGGCTGTAAGGTACTTGCGTCGATAGACATTAATGACCGTAGTCAAATTTTTAATTTAATTTAAGCTGTGTAAAGATATCTTACTTTTTGACGTTGCCAATAGTAACTAAAATGATCGGAACCAGTACGCAAATTTTCATAAGATGAAAATTGGAAGATGTGCATAATGAAAAATTTTTGATAAATTCAGGATTCAGTAAAGAGGTTCATAGCAAAAAGTTTCGCCGCGGGTTGTTCAGCTTTTTGTCGATCTAGGCTGATTAAAGGAACGAACACCAACTCTTTGATCGAATGGCACGGCGTCTGACCCGTTGTTACGAACGTTTTGAGTTCCGACGAAGTAAAATAAATTACGAGTAGTGTTATAATAATATGTTAAGATACAATTATTGCTGTAGTCTTAGAAATAGTTACAGAAAAATTGATAAGAAAATGATTCAAGCACGCGAGTTATACATTTCCTTAGAATCGATACCTAGTGATGTCTATTGAACAATCAGGCAAACAATCAAGTTTCCACTCACAAATTGGGACAAAGTAATGATTTATGAGCGCAAAAGTTAACAGAACCGATAGCAATGAGCTACCATCTGCGTGAAACAACTGTTGCAGCTATAGGAAATTGCCCATCCCTGGGGAAGGGCTTGGCATGTAATCAGATTTTTTTGGTTCATTGCTATCATTCTTATTACCTTTGTTTTTATTGTTCAACTTTATCTAGGTGAAGAATATCTTATCTCAATCATTTGTTTCGACATGGTTTTACGACACCCATTTGTGTGTATCAACTGAGGATCCTTGCTTTAAGACATTTTAGAAAACAATCATGTGTTTTTAGTATCATCTTTTATTGGAAATAAACACATTTTCGTTTCTTTCATT
>JACJUY010002036.1:80044-119788 GCA_014220935.1 Platorchestia sp. MABIK
TTGGTTTGGAAAACAAAGCGATCCCCCGGCAGAAACA
Source organism: Platorchestia sp. MABIK (assembly GCA_014220935.1). Lineage (NCBI taxonomy): Eukaryota > Metazoa > Arthropoda > Malacostraca > Amphipoda > Talitridae > Platorchestia > Platorchestia sp. MABIK. The sequence goes on from JACJUY010002036.1 coordinate 80,082, forward strand.
AGATGTGGCTGGAAATATTCCTATTTTTCGTGCTGCTGTTGGTGTACGCGGTGATCAGGGACCGGAGACCGAGCAACTGTCCTCCTGGTGAGTGCTACACTTGACTTAAAAATAGGATATTGAGAACGACGGAATGAAACTCCTATGATTCGTAGGACTTTTCCAGGGGGGGTACAAATTTAATCTAACAATGCGTAATTACATGAAAAACAATGCAAAATTCTATTTAGACCAGTTTGAAATATTGTGCAATACTTGTAATGATTCGAAATTAAGAATTTTAGAATCAATGTACATAGCCAAAGAAAAACCCGTTTTAAACAATATGAATAGTTCTTATCCGCTGGAAGTTTTAACATGAGTTTTTTTTATCAATTTTCATTTTTTAACATGTCTGACGAACTTTTGTTTTCTTACGTTTTTCCAGACTGTTCTTACTGAGGATGGAGCAGGACTCCGAAACGTTTTATAGATTTGACTATATGTAATATTAAATAATGCTTAACCTACGGGCAGTGTTCCTAAAAAATTATTGGGCCATCCCTTAAATCCGCCGGTCTGAAAATGCTTGGTTGAGAAACCCACGAACGTGCAGCCCTATGTGTTAGTGCACCATCTTCCTGAAAAATGATGGGTGGCTGAAGGTCATTCAGTTGTGGTGCCACATATTTAGTAAAAGATCATAGTTTCACTATTTATTTAGTGAAAGTTACTAACGCATGAGACATTTTGCGTCGTCTCACAAGGGGTAGCCATTTTTTTAGGGTTTAACTCAATAACGCCTCTTCTACAAATAGTATACCTGAAACCCACGAATACAAAATGTGATTAAAATCTTCACTAAACACTGAATGCGAAAGAACAAATCTGAATAAAACATCAACTGAATTTTTTCTAAATTTTTGAAATGGTAAAGAGACTTAATAGACCTCCTGTAGTTCATATGATTCTAATATGAAAGTGATTCAATCTAACGAGAAAATTTCATCACTCAAAAGCCTCCAACTCTAAAGCCATGTACCCTTTGCGCATACGTTGGTACCACTGCATTTACAACACGCGTACCACCAATGAATGTTGTTGGTATATTTTAAGTTAGTTGTAAGTTGCCACTTCCTTCATTTGTATATATACACATAAACAGTGTGCGACTGTGGTTTTCGTCGACATATGTAAGATTCGCAGGTTCGAAATTCTATGTTACGCAAATTATTCCTATTGTTCTATATTAACATACTTACAGGCCCTATGGAAATCCCGTTTTTCGGCGGCATGCCTCTCGTTGACCCAAAACCAATAGGAAACCTGGGAAGAAAATTCGGCGACATCGTTATGTGAGTACTGTTTTCATTTTCTGATAAGGAATATATTCACAAAACAATCACAAAGATGTAAAGTAGTTAAAAGATTAAATATATTCTAACTAAAATGATTTGGTGTACAATTGTTGTGCTGTTTCTCAAGCTTACAATGACTTACACACAATAAATTAGACGCTCTAGACGCTCGTGATCGCGGGGAATTGCTCTCATTTCTCAAGTGTACCAGCATGGCAGTTCGTAAAATGTAATGACAAGGTATTGTGACACGCTATTTCTCATTTTACAACTAAATTAAAGGTTTTAGGTACGAAAATGGGTTCCATACGCACAATTTTGCCAATGATCTTATTGATTTTGAATAAAGAAGTCATTAGTTTATGAGAACATGCTAGATTTTAAAAGCCAAGATAAGCTTGTTATATGTCAGCAACTGCACCATGAGCTGATATGCACTTCGTGGGCCTTAAAATTCAAAATTCGCTCAACTTGCGGTACCATTTTACAACACTATGTTGAGAGTCTTCCCACTGCATTTACTCGTAAGTGTGTTAAATCAATATATAATTTTTCCTTTCTGTTTCAATTTTGTTCCAGTTGTAGCCTTCGAAACCTCTTGTCAGATTGGTCGTCGATCACATTCTCTACTCTTTTGTATCTCCTGTGTGAAAAATTGATTTTCAAAAAACAGACAACCATGACAACAGCTGGATGAACGGGAAAATGCATAGTACAACTCCGGAGTTGAACAAAAGTAATTGAACTCACCATATAATGCATGCATACACATAATTGTTGATTATGGCTAAAATTTCAGAGGGTGCTTTCGCACAACCAACTAAAGCCGCATGTACTATGTCCTCAATACGCAGGAAAATAACACATTTCAATGCTTCAGTGTCAATCGTTGTCAGAATTTTGTTCAGAGTATTGTGAGAACTTTACATCAGAACCAAGTGAATTTTAACGACGAATTTTAACGAAAGTTGGTTAGTCCATTACCTATTATCTTCGATGTTAAATTTAACAGCTGACAAATTAAACTTTGAGAATAAAGTTTTGCCAGTGTTTTTGCTCTTCAAGCGGCGGTGTTTCAAAACGTAAAGTTTTTCTGCTTCACTAAAAATTTGCCCACTTGGGATGCTGCCAGAAAAGGCAAGCATGCGTGGATAAGTAAATCTGATCTTGCAAGCCTTGCAAATGCCTGGCAATTTTGTATATTATTTCACCACCATTGTAACGGATCATCAGCTGAAAGGATTCACTTTTCAGTTTGGTAGTTGTGAAACATTTCTTGTGGCTTCTGGTTGGGTAGAGGAAAAATCTCTCTGCCACCTGAGCTCAAAAAGGCCTTTGTGATGTTTTTTAACATTTTTGAGGTGCTGGGTTGGATAGGGTCAGTTATTGTTGCTCTTTAAACTATTTTTCAGCAGCTTTCGTAGTTCCATGGTCGAAACATAAATGTTTTCGATAATTTTAGAAAGCTGTTCATTAATCCATTTGATGACGCTTGTACTCGATAAAATATTTCCTTTGTAATATATGAGAACAAATGGTTTGATTTGAAATGTCAAATTTTTATTACATGTGATTAAATCTAAAATTAAATCCGCATTGATGCGTCTGATTCTTAAAATGAAAAGTAAGGCGAAAATCGCTGTACGAATAGTCATTTTATTAATAAAAATAGAATAGTCTAAATGAATAAAATTGAACGTTTCTTTTGTATAGTGTAGTTTTAATTTACTCATATTCGTTTTGTTTTTTCGCAGAATTCTTTTTCTTTTGCTGAGGATGAACTATTCAGTTCGAAACGTTCAATTTTATTCATTTAGACTATTCTATTTGTATTAATAAAATGACTATTCGTACAGCGATTTTCGCCTTACTTTTCATGTGATTAAATATTTCAGAAATCTTAAGGGTGAATGGAAGAGTCTATACTCCTTTACCACCCTCATTAACATCTTTCATATAGTTCAGACATCTTCGTAATGAGGTTATCAAGGGAATGTCATCAGAAATTGAAGACGAGCGAGCTCTTATTGGTCTGAACAAACGGTTTTGAAGACGCAACACTTTTCTTCGTGAATGAGAATTTTGCATTGGTGGGTTCCGTAACATTAGAATGACTGTAAAATTACAAACAAAGAAACTCCTTGACTTCTAAGTATCTCTGCAGCATGTGGACTCTGCAGCATGTGGAGTCCACCAAAGTATTTTTCCCATCGTGTTGGGGTGTCATTAACCATTTTGAGTTCAGGTCTGTCTTTCCTTTGAATTACTCTGAGCTCATTCTAAGCCACCGTAGAGTGACCAATTCGTAGCTATGGATTTTACCCTAACAATAACGTCAGTGAAGGAATTCTGAGAACATAATACAGACTTGATGGCTAATTGCTGGGTATGAGCGCTGCAGTTCAAATTGAGGACACCGGTAGGAAATAGGGCTTTCTTCTTATTGGACCCTGAATTTCGCATCACATTACGAACGGCTTGCCCCAGATTCCACTTTTCGAGTATTTCATCGAATTTCTGTGATCAATCCTGATCAGTATGGCAATCAGTCAGTTGCTCAGCGCGGATGACAACATTGACTCGGAATTCATTGTGTGTGGCGTGACTCATCAGCGACATCAAAGATACACCTGCTGAAATATCAGACCATGCATTCGTTGTGAATAACAGTTTAACGTTTTTCGGACCCTCCAGTATGTGATTCGCTTCATTCGAAACCAAGTGAAACATGCTATTGTAGATGATATGTGTGTATGAATACTCGTGTTCTATTTTATACTGCGGAGTAGTTTTAGATAACAGTCCCATGAAACCAGTACTTTCAGCATGACGGTAAAGTTGGTCCTCCATTATGATCATGTCACAAATCTTACGTGAGCAATCTCCTAGCTATTGGCAACCGAGTAGCTAAAAGCAATAATTATTGGCTGATCATGAAGTGAGCATGTAAGCGGATGGCGATGTGTTTGGCGGAGCGTACACCATTGTGCACAAAGCCCTCTTCTTGTCAAGCTAAAGCAGCAAAATACTTGCATAAAAGCTAAGCCCACACATGCGTAATGACCACTCAAACCTGTATACTGAACACGGATAGTCGGTTTGGCATTAATGTTTCGAAAGTATTCAATAAAAAGAGAAATAATGTTTCTACATTCAGTAGTGAGCAATCACGACGGATACAACGATACATACACGACCACAGCTTGTAAGCGATCGAACACAAGCGAGCAGCCAGCACTGCTAACTGCTGTATGGATCACAAAAGACAGTGTTCGGTCTTCTGTGGTGGACCCTGTTGAGCTAAGCTCTGAACTTCCCGTATTCTGTGTTTTATACGGGTGATTAACGACGTTGTAGGGTTTAGCAGTTTTATGATAGAATTTTGGACGGAACAATTAGTAAATAGCGCAAACTGAAATTTCTCAGTATCTGAATTTTATACCACCGCAACCGCTTGATTTTTTGCGAGGTAAACTCCACATTAGCAATGCGGTTATATGATTTAATACGTTTATAACGTGGTAGCGATAATTCGATCCATCTCTAGTCATCAGAGTTGAACACTTTTCCAGGTACCGGTCTGGAAATGTGCGTTTGGTGTACCTTTTTGATGCCGACATAGCCAAGGAGGCGATGGCGAAACCAGACTTCGCCAACCGACCCGAGTTTTTTAATACCTTCAATTTGGACGACAAAAAACTTGGAGGTACGGAAGCACTCCTGAAAAAATGGTAATTATTTCATTCAACGTGAAAGTTGAGAAATACAACCTTTTCGATTGATAGCTTATCTCTAGTACTAAATTCTATAACAAAACGGACCAAGGAACAAACAGTACATGAATGAATTTATCAGAGATTTTGCGTGCAACAGGTGTCATCCTCAGCAACGGTGTACACTGGCAGCATGACCGCCGCTTCGTGCTGCGCAACCTACGTAACCTCGGTAAGGCACTGCTAACGAACAAAATAACTTCTTTACAGTATAAATCAAATACAAGTAGAAGTAGTAACATGGGTTTGTTAGCGCTTAAATCAATTACAAGCATTCCTTTCATTTATAAAACATTGAACTATTGTTTTTCCAGTGCAACGTATGGTCAAAGACAACGATTCACCGCCGCATTATTTCATAAACTCTTTTCAAAATGAAAGATATTAGACTGGCGCTGTTGTGGTCACTAACTTTTGAGATATGAGGACGGCCACTCGGTAGTAAACTTTTAGGAACAAATTAGTGTACATGTTATGGCTGTGTTTTTCGAAGATCCTTCCGATATCATTTCATTGTCATGGATTTGGGTGAAGTTTCAACCCAATGAGACGTCCTATCGTACGTAAGAATTAATATTTTTCTGATCAAACCCCGTTCTTTTAGGAATCATTTCAATAGGATATTTGATATCCGCTGCCACCAGCCTCAAATGAAGCGAACAATATTTTTGTGTTATATTCTTCATTTCTCAAATAATATGATTGAAAGAATGATTCACATCGGTCATAATGATTCACTTCGGTTATAATGATTCACATCGGTCATAATGATTCACTTCGGTTATCATGGTAAAGTGATTGTCTTTGGTTGAGGTACGGCATAATCAAAAGTGTATTTTCAAGCCTGTTATTCAAGCGCGAACTTTCAGTATCATCAATATCATTTACGAACTTTTCTCAAAATTTCCAATCTTCGCTCTCGTTACTCCCACCTGGCGAAGGGAATTAAAGGCATGAAATTAAAAAGTATCCGATTGTTATAAGCATCTTGTTCTTTAACTTGTAATACCGGGAATTTTATTTCGAATTTAACGATACGCTTCACTTCCTTGTAAAAGTGTTCGTTCGCCTGCTACCACTTGCGACATGCCAGCTACTTAAGGGGACCATCGTCTGGTCTCAAAATTTTAAAAATTAATAATTTTCTGCTTTTAGTTCAAGATTCCTTAGAACAAATCAATTTTCTAATAAAAATACAAAAAACACTCGAAACAAAAAAAATCGTTACATAGTTCAACCCCGATAGGGAAAATTTTAGAAAAATCTATTGAAAAATGACGGACTTTAATTTTTATCCTGACGGTACCCTTCAGTCGCCAAAATCCCCTCCCTATAACGATCACGCAGGTTTAAGCGTTCAGCAAATGAGAGAGTCACACAGCCCACATTCAAAATACTTTGCCACGAAAACAAAACATTTTAACACACGCACAGAGCATGATCTGAGTTAGATTGAGCAGCAGGCCACTCAAAAGAACCGAGTTGGTTAGACTCATCTCAATATTTGAATTTTCAGTCGCTTGAAAAAATGTACTGTATATTCTCCCACAGGATTAAATGGCAAGTATGTCATTCGATAGAATTTAAAAAGAACTACAAAAAAGATGCGTTTTTCGAAAATTAGGATCATTTTTAAATTATTAACGAATTAAGAGGAAAATTATTTAGTTATTGAAATTTCATAGAGCATTTCTTAAAACTCAACGGGTCAAGATATAAAAAATCGGATCCATCAATTTTTAGATAATATATTTAGCTATCTAGAAAACATGCTACCGGTTCTGTTACTTCAAAACTGTAGGAAGAGCTACAATTTCTGCAAAATTCAATTTTTCTATTTTATTCGTAAAATTTCAGTTTTCTAATGCAAATGATAAACACCCAAAACAAGAAGGAGACGTTAAATTATTACACAAATATTGTAAAAATGCAGAAAACACTGACGAAAAATGACGAACTTTTTTCAAAATGATTCCTAAACGCTGATTTCTATACATCACAAAGCTGATGAGAAAAATGCTGATAAACACTTAATAATTACGTGAACTTATTTAATTACTTGAAGTTGAGAGTAATTATCGAGGCCATATAGATCTTCTAATCTTTTAGAATGATTTACACTCGTTGATTCTTTACAAGTTATTGTGTAATAAATACAACCTTGACTGGCTGACTGCCGGGCTTCGGCACCCTCTCTGATAAAGCGCGCTAGCCCTACAAGCTTGATGGAACAAACAAGTTGCGTACGAGTACAACAATTGGGAAGAGTTAATTGATGAAATGCCCCTAATCCCGATTAATCATCTAGACAGTGAATTCCACGGGTTATCTTTATAAGGTGAATAAGATCCTCGATGGTTAAAACTACAAGGAGAAATGAAAATATTTTTGGAAGAAGAAAGCGGTAGTAGTTGCTAACTGCTTCCCGGCTTACAGGTCTCTCAGCGAAGTGATGACGAGGACGTAGAGAGGGTAAGGGTATAAGGGTAAGGCGAGGCATTCAAGCGATGCCCGTGGACGTTGCAACGGTCGGACGAGACGAATCGTGAGGTGGATTGTTGGGTTACGTATTTGCTCGATTTATCTCCGCGAATATATCTCTCATTCGATGACAGTACTTTTTGAAGTATTAGAATGGAAGTCGTAGCCCAGACACAGTTTCCTCGCAGCAAAGTATTTATCAGATATGATATAGTTCAGTTATGTGGTACATAACATACAAATCTGACCCGACTAACAATTTATTAAGACTGTTTGTCGAAGACGGCAGTATTACCTTAATTTTTGGCTTAATCCTTTACAGCTTGAAAAAACTTTTTCGAACTGTAAAGGATTAAGACAAGGTCAAATCTGCCTCCAGGGATGGGTAGAAGCTACCTCGAAGAAGCCATCAACATCGAGGCCAAGGCGCTGGTGGAAGACCTCAAGAAGTACAACGGTGAAGCCATCAACTTCCCCGACAGCTTTCGCACTGTAGCTCTCAACATCATTTGGCAGATGGTGGCTAGTAAGTGTTTTTTCCGTTTTATTCAATGTGTTTTCTTCAGCGCCACATTGGTGAGGCTGCCACTTGCGCGATCTCGCTGATAGTGGAAAAGTTGTAAATCAACTACGTCATCGATGTACCTGACCGAATCTATTAAAGAATAATGTTTGACAACTGAGTTATGCATTCATACGTTATGGCTACGACGCATAACGAAAGAGTCCTAGTATTTTCAAGAATTCATCGAAACGTTGAAAAATGGGTTTTGATTTTGAGTTGAATTGCATAAGTTTTCATTCGTCCATTTTTATTCACGAAGCCTTTACTTAATACTTGATCTTGATCAGTTTTGATATTTTTAACATGATTTGATTGAATCTTAGTTTTAAAATTTAATGAAACCATGGGTGACTCTCATTCACCTATTGTCTGTCTTCCTTGTTTGAACGAAGTTTTTTCATTTTGTAAATCTCTTGTAAATTGTGTTTCCTTAACGTTACTGAAAATAAAAATTGTAACTCGGATACTTCATACTTCTTTGATGTTTGATACCCATCACTTATAGCAATGGGATACATTAAAATTTTACCTTCTGTTTCGCAGAACCGAACATTTGTACTGATAATTTTGACAGTCGCAGTTTTTATCTCATACAGGTACTCGGTTTGATCTACGATCCACTGAGGTAGAGGCGGTCTACAAAATCACCAGAGATGCACAAGCAGATTTTAGCGTTTTGAGTTTCCTGCCTCTATTCATACCAGCGCTCGGATATCTGCCGAAGTTCATCAAGGACATCGTCTTCCAAGAGAAAATGATCGACAAATTCTTTACTGAGATCAAGAAAGTTGTCGTGGTAAGTTCATGTGCTGAAAATGCTGTATAAGTGACTATCACGAAGTTAAAACATACGACATTGGCCAGGATGGATTAGGGTAGTGAACCTTCTCAGTATAGGAAACATGCTCATCAACAAATCTCTTTGGGCATTGATTAGTCTCAGCATTCGAGCGCAGTTGTTTGTGAGCAAAAGATGTGAAGAAATTTCGAACGTAAAAAAAAAATTACTGATAACTAATCTTTTCAAACGTAACCTCTATTCACCGTTTATTTCATCCGCAACAATTAATTATTTCTTGCTGACACGCGAAGAGCAATCCTCAAAGTGCTCGTCATAGCCGTGTGTCTATCGGACCTGACTCCGTGCGGGAAACGCGGGTTCGAGTCTCGGCGCTGGTGGCGATTTTCTCTGTTGGGTATAGGAGCAAAAATTGTAAGCACATTACCCCATTCTACCCAGGTGTCTGAAATGGGTACCGGTCTTTGACCGGGGGAAAGCGTCATAGCGTCCTGGTGTTAGTTATAAGGCATTTGAAAAACCAATGTAAAAGGTGATATGTATCATGCTTCAATTGGAAATAAAGCATCCGTAGATGCCGATGTTTGTTTCATAGAGTGTAAAAATCGCACCACAACATTGTCTTAAATCCGTATTAACAAGAGGATAGTTAACGAACCACTTCTGTTACAGATACTTATTTGCACCAGTGATGCCTTCCTTGTACAAGTGAGATCAACATAACACCAAAAATGTATTAGCAAAGTTCCACGAGATACACAGTCTATCTAATTTTGCATATTTTGAGGCTCATACCATGAACGGAAGTTAGCTTCTATCCATTCTCAGTTAAAATTTGACAAATTCTATTTTAAACTTGATTTCTTCCATGTATCATAAGTTGAAGGGTGCGAGTTGAAACCGAGTCTAGTTGGGAAAATGTTGCCAACAACGAAAGAACATATTCACTAGGTGCTGTACAGAACTGATCGTGCCATGGGAACTCAGTTCACAAAAGGACAAATATTCCTCAAATATTGAGTTGAAAAAGACTCCATCCGACTCTTGCCACGCAGGTGCATATGTTAATCTTTGAATTTCATGTTTCTAGGATAATGATAGAACGCGCAAATGTAAAATGTGTGAATTTCCGAGGGCGATATTTTGGAATATTTCACATTTGTGCAGACAGCCATAGACAAGCATTTGGAGGATTACGACCCAGAAAACCCAAGGGATCTCATTGATGAGTATGTCAAGGAGATGAAGGAGAACGAAGGCGACGAAAATTCCCTCTTCAGGATAGGAGGTTCGTATCGTTCACCTCTTCATTGTTCATTTTTTATTAGACCAAAGGAGTGATTGAGGATTAGGCTGCTTGCAAATAACTTTCCGCGATGTCAACTTATTAAACTAATTCGTATGTTTTCTCATGTGTCCACTCTGCACCCCCTCAGAACCAAATTTTTAAAGGAAAACTTTTAGTTTACTTAGTTTTGATTTTCTAGCCCCATGATTGAAACAAATGAAAAAAGCGAAGATTTACTACATTCTGCATAAGTGATATTTGTTTTCACTCAGCTTCGCTAGGCCGTTATGGATGTAGAAAATAGTGTAAATGCATAAGAAACAGATTTAGAAAACGAATTTTCTCAAAGCCATTATGTGCAGTGATGAATGGTTATTGCAATGTAGAGAAATTATTTATGTTTAAAATTCTTTTTGAATACTGCGCTCAGTAAATTGTCATTTCTGTTGAATGAAATGCTTTTTAGACAAAATACCGCGAGATGAGAAAGTACGGCCAAGAGATAAACAATTACATAGATGTAATTCGTCCTCAAAAAAAACGTTAGCTAAAATACCATTTTGGAATTGGGGACATAACGTGTATTGGTATATCAATAAGCTCTAGACCAGAGGTTCCAACGCTTTCTTCGTCTCGTACTACGAAACAAATTTCATTCGTACCTTGCATTTCTTCGGAATTAAAAAATGACAACATAAAGGCAATTCTTCTCATTTTGCTGAACTTTTCAAACACCCCATGTAATATTCTCGTACTACCGTTGGAGGTGCGAGCAAACTATGTTGGGAATCCCTATTCTAGACCTTCCAGTGCATGCAAAAATTTACTTTCTCAATTGAATTCCTCGCAGCTCTGACCCAGATTGTGAACGACCTGTTTCAAGCTGGTTCTGACACCGTCAACAACATGCTCAAGTGGGTTGCCTTCCTGCTCGCACGGTATCCTGACTACGCTAAGAGGATGCAGGAGGAAATTGATGAAGTGGTGCCCAAGGGCCGCATGGTGTCACTTGATGACAAACCAAGGTGTGTTTTTCAAATTGGAACAAAATGAGTGCGTAAGAGCTTTAAACAAATTTAGAGTTAAATGTATCGTAAGGTGGGCAATAAATCCGGGTTGAGAAGGAAATCCGCTAGAAGTTTTCATAACTTAAAACACAAAGAGACAAGGTGTTGCTCACTAGTTAAGGTCATTGTGCAATGAACATATTGTAATTGATTTGTAATTTTATTGATTATTTAAATTACACAATTTTCTGTGAATTTCTTCTTTAGGATTTCCCCCATTTCTTGGACCTGTATATGCTTCTTCACGATGATGGGAAATGATCTACGAATGAACTTCAACAAACGTGGGACATTTTGGAGCTGTTTTAGTAGGAAAAAAGCCATCCGTTTCAAGAGATTTTAAAAATTTTGGACCTAGAGACAAAACGGCGATTTAAGGAACGATATAAGAAGCTTCGAATCTTCAGAGATCTGCCAGGACGAGGAAGAAAGCGTGAAGTTAGCCCGCTGGAAAACTCCAAGCGGAGAAGAGACTCAGTTGATGATATCCAAGAGTCTCCTTAAGAACAATCACCACTGAGACCGAAATTATTTGCGAATCTGTTTGACTTATAACGAATAAAATACAGACTGAAACTCTGCAAGCCAAAAAGTTAATAGTCTCCGTCAGCTATGGAATCTTGGTCAGATTTCCTCAACCGAGGAACGTGGCCAGAGGTTAAGGTACCGTTAACACGTTGACCACGTTTGTGCAGAGGCAATGGTGCTCGGATTTATTTTAAAATTAAATTCGAATACGTTTCCGCCCTTTCTAAGAAAGATGAAAAGGACTTCGTGCGTTGTAATATGAAAGAATTGAAATGTTATTGATATATACCGGTATGTAAATGGACAATTTACTTATTTACATATTTATGTACCAATACGAAGTCAATGTGTTGAAAACCAACATTGCATGAATCATCAGGGATGAAATAGTGGCTCGTGAGAAATGGTGGCTAGTGATCAGCAACCATTCCGTAAATACTGAAATACTTGTCGTACAGAAGCTACGAGCAATTAGAGACCTGAAACCTTCTTTCTGCCAGATTATTTTATTTGTTTCTGTGTTGGCTCAGGTTGCCGTTGGTGGAGGCGTTCACAGTGGAAGCTTTGCGGTTTTCATCACTGCTGATCGTGAACGTGGAACGGACCGCCACAAGAGATACTACCATAAGTGGATACTTCGTCCCAAAGGTGAAATTTGCTAGTACAAAATAATTCATCTTGAAGGTATAATTCATAAAAATTGAAACACACATAATTTTCTGAGCTTGAGTTCCGTGATGAAAACTTCTAAAGGAATGGTCTCTATTTTTCGCATTATTTTGGAATTAGGGCCATACGAACTGTTTTCCAGCTTTAAGGCTTAAGATGGGTAAAAGAATGAAGAGAAACCTCCAAAAGTCGAGGATTACTAGACTTTTTTTGCTTGTTTTCTCTATTTTCAATCATCAATTAAGCAGGTGCATACTCCCTCAATGAATAAACCTCTGACGCCGGATTATTACCGAACCGTGAGTTTCGATCAAATTGCAATGCTTAACCCTTGACCCGCGGATAAAACTGATTAACTCGAGCGAATATTTTTGCAAACCAATCCAGTGTTCTTTCCAACACTAGCTGTGAAAGCCCATTGTAGCCACATCCCATTCTGGTCTTGGTTGAAACTGAAAACAACGGAACCGGAATGATAAACAGTGAGCCTGCATCAACTTTTTATATAGCTGACATGTGTGGATATTTTGTAAGATCTTTCATCGGAAAGTTGCGTTTTATAGAATGACAGTGGTAAAAATTTTCAACAATTGACATTGGTGCATTATAAAAATGTTGAGTGGTGTTCTTTTTGTTTACATTTGTGAAGAACTTGAAATATTTCGTAGACTTCAGAAGTTGGAAAAGATATAACCTAACTAATTGCAGTCAAAGTGTTAATGCCTACTCATCAAGTCGGGCAACGGTTCCTCGATGGCAACTCTCACTTATTCCAGTTAAAAACCAGCTGGGTCTAACACCCTTCTTGCTTCATCATTGACATTTTGTAGTATTTTTCACCAACCCAAATATAATACTTGCACTTCTTATTTTTTAGCAGCTCGTGTGTCAATTCATAACTTTGACCGACTAAGTGTAATCAAATGGGTTGTACTCATATTTTCTAGAAGCAATTTCATCAATCATTGCCATATGCATCTAAGCGACACTCGAAGAATTTAAGTGCTCTGTTTCTTGAAGTAATGAATCATCGTTTTTTTAATTAGGGCACGACTGTTCAAACTGCGAACTACTCCATCCACCACGATCCACGGTACTGGGACGACCCCCATAAGTTCTACCCCGAACGATTCCTGGACGAAAATGGCACAAAGTTCACAGCTCCAAAAAAGGCATTCTTCGCTTTCGGTTCAGGTGAGAATTAGTGAACGCACGTCAGCTAGTTTCATTAATTAATTAACGTGCTTGTTCTTTTGAAAATCGGCACACAGTTATTGTAATTTCTGAGTAATATCAATAGTGTGCCTCGGTCGTGGTTCCTCATCGGTCTGAACGTCATTCTCACTTCTATAACAATTTTCCAACATTGTTGTTACATTCACCGTAGCAATTTGGGGAGAGAGCTCAATTGGACAGGATCAAAATGCAGTAGGAAGTCGGTGGGTAATTGTTCCATTGAACTGTTGGTGGCCTCAATTGGTTTGCAGGAACTAGAACTATCGATTCGTAAGGCAGTCCTAAACCAATTCTCATCTTCAATTACCGCGCTGAGCTCCTAGGAATATTACAATCTCTAGACTGATTTCAGGAGGACAATTTGTTTAAATATTGTGTATTCATGTAGGTTGCAGTGGATGATATTTTAAGATGTTCTTGATTCATTCTTCTCACAATCGTCTATTGAGTTGATCTTTCCTAAATGTAGTCCAATTATTTCCAGGGATAATACAGCAATGTGTATGAATCTTTACTTCAAATACATTATTAAATCAGATCCAAGTAATTGTCATTGTTAAAGTAATGAGTTTGTGAACTTTCATTTAAAAGTTGTTTGATGAATTGTTGCAGTCTTAGTAAATCTCACTCGCAACATTATTTTTATCCAAGCAATAAATTCTGACATCAGTAGGTATCCTAAATTGAGTTTATTAAACATGCACACCTAAATGGTATGTTTTGCTTAAAAATGAACTACCTTCTAATCTTTACGATGCTACTTCTTGAACAAAGGTTCAGTTTTTCGAAACTTCAAATAATGTGTTCATACATTCCATTTTCGATAGATTACATATTATTCTCTAGACACCAGTTCAAATGTATATTAAATTTTCTACGAACAGGCCGCCGCCAGTGTGCCGGAGAGCTGCTGGCCCGCATGGAGCTGTTTCTGTTCTCGGCCGCCATCATCCAGAATTTCGACATCCTCCCTGGAGAGGGCGTGGATCTCGACAACATGGACACTCAAAACCTTGCTGGGTTTTTGGCGCCAGCAGACAAGGAACTTATCTACAAATTCCGGGGAGAATTTCGATAACTTGAAAAAAGTTTCACGCATGCTAACTATTTTGATGTTAACCACTAGGCTTGTATCACCTCGATCATGATAGCGGTTCATTTCCGTTATTTGGGTAAAATTTGATTCATGCAGTTTCCAGGAGTTTCGTTTCAGAATGTTCTTAATTATGACATGCGAACGAAATAGCTATTGAAGGATTTTTCGATGTTTGCTTGCCCGTCATTGTTGCCATGATATCCGTCCAAAACGTCTGCATGGCATTCTCTCGAGTACAAATTACATGCAGTGCTGCAACGTACTGAGATACTTGACTAATATATGGTGTACTGTGAAAGCCACCCCATAGTCTCACTGTTTCGGAGCTACTCCCTCTTTCTTGAGATATCCATGACTGGAATGAGTGCATGGGACTAGTGCTGAGAGGGAAACACTGAGTCTTTTGTGAACGTTTCGGCAGGTAGCTGGTTACGAAATATACAGTCGATACCGTAATAGGTTTATAGCCTCCCATTGAGTTTGGGCAGCTCATTTATTTCACTATTTTATGTCTATTTTGTTTCTAAATTTTTATTGTCTGTGGAAATAACTGATTTTCGTGAGGTGGCTTGCCTGTGAGATTGTCCCTCGGTGATTGGGCGAAATTAATCTATTTTCTGCCATGATGCACAGGTTGTTGTTGTTCTTGAGAGCAGTGGATTACATTGTGTAATCACGAGGGCTCTGCGGCAGTTGGACAAAACGATCAGTGACTAGGGAATAGGGGAGTGGTGTTTGGCTCAAATAACAGTTGCGATAGCTTAGGATTCGGCTGAAATGTTACTGTAATGTTGTCAATTGAATCTTTTTTGGTATGATCATTTCTTAGTGGTTATTGTAAAACCGATGCTTTGTTCATTGTTAGATCCATCAGGGGAATAAATTGCGTACAGACCTGATATGGGATGTTTTGTGGTCGAGGAATAGAGGTCGAGCTGCCGCTTTGTCCAAATGGGATTTGCGAACGTTTGTGTATACTTGAGCTCAGCTTCTTGCCATTTGTGTGCTCGGGTTGAAATATGGATGACTTTTCCACCAGTATATCGTTTGCATGGTAGTTCCACCAGTATATTGTTAGGTGTACATAGTAGTCCAGGAAGTGAAATGGTCAAGAAATGGTCACGAACTGAAAACCTCGTTCCGACCTTACGCAGTCTTTTCCTACTTTAAATGGCAACTGCCGGCATGAAAACTGCAAGCAATTACAATAATTGTGAATGAAGAGTAAAGGCTTCGTTCACAAATACCAAACATACACTTGTTTGGATTAGCAATTTGTCCTTCATCCTGCATGTAGTAGTTGTTTTTAAAGTATCAATTAAAATAAAAACAATTTTAATTTATGTCAAATGTTCTCTTCAACATCGTTAGTTCAACCTTTGAGGACCATGATCTGTCTGTTGAACAACAGATGTTTAAAAATTATTTTGCTCCCACTATATTTCTCGTACACTGTGTGAACCTGATAAAAGAATCAATGAGCCACTCACTCAGCCATGAGTTTGCCACTTATTGGAAGTTCATTATTATTTAGTCATACACTCTAAATTTTTTCTTCGTTTTCACATTTCATAATTTAGTTTCCTTCCTCGCGTTCTCAACCTGAATACTGGAGCCGTTTCCCACTTGCAAAAGCGCGGAACTCACTGTTAAAAAAAGTAAAGCATCATCAACGAGAGTTACCAGAGTTGAAATACTCTAGGCAGGATAATGCGTTCCACATCAGGAGATGGGTACAAGTGAAGGAAATACGGTATTTATCCTGATGAATTTATGGAATAATTTCTAAGCCACTCCGTGGTTCCGTGAATCAGTGATCATAAAATATTCCGATGGCTGATCTGCACCAAGAAATTCATTGATCAGATGGTAAAAACAAGCAAACACCAACTCTCGTTTGACGCAATAGTAAACAACACCATTAATCTGAACTATGTAAAGCGAGAGCGCAACCAAGCCAACTGCATGACAAAGTTTCCGATGGCTCCCTAGAGCTATGCGTCGGTGTTTTGAAATGGCTTGATTCCAAGGTCATGGACATATTCTTGGTCAGCGCGATGCTCCTAGGGTGACATAGCCTTCCTGTGTTGTTGGGTGGAGGTACTCCGTAAAACGACTGTATGTTTTGCGTAGTGTCTCATCGATGTAACAATTTCACGAAGCTGAATTATATTCCTTATCGTTTTGCGTCGTCATGATCAATAGTATAATGAATGAAATGTAAAACTGTCGTAAATGGCATTTTTCAGAAAATTTCACGATGGAAATAAAGCGAATTGGTATAAGAATCCCACTAGTGATCAGGTCATTCTCAATGATAAGGGCCTCATCATAATAATGATTCAGAGTTCTCAACCACCGAGTCAAGTGCAGAGGAACTGCAAGTCAGCAACAGAGCAAGCTCAGTAATGCATCTGACTTGATGGGAGTAGGTATCTTCATTTCTGTTAGTGTTTCTGTGATATGACGCCGAATACAAGAATACTGTGTGTGTAGGTTATTCGAGGCGCGAACAAATAGTGCACAATATGCAGAGTTGGAATACAACTCAAAAGAAAAGAAAACCCAAAGGGGAAAAAGTTATGAATTAAAAATGATCATAGAGAATGTCGTCTGATTATACGCCTCGATTAGAAGAGTGAAAATGATCATAGTGAATGTCGTCTGATTATACGCCTTGATTAGAAGAGTGAAAATGGTCCTAGTGATGGGTCAAATATGAAGAACATCTTTGAAAATGTGTAATAGAACGGTAAGGATTTTCAAAATTTGCTACCACGGTGAAAGTATGCGTTATTGAAGTGTACTGAAGAAATTTTTTCTGCAAGGCAACAGCAAGCCACATTATTTTTAATCTCAGTTTCCGCATCTCAAGAACCGGGATAGATGATATCGATCCAATTTCGTGCGATAATATTTTGAAACTCTTTTGTGGCCAACGTTATTCTGAAATGCTACTTCGTTCGGAATTTTCCAAGCTAATTTGAAAAAAATTCCCTTAAATAAATAAAAAGTGATCTTTGGGGCCCATTTATGTATAATATTAGACTCTAAATGATATTTTCAGTGTCATCCAGCAGTAAAAATATTCGTATGGAGATCATAATTAAACAATAACTGCCTTCGCACTGTCGAAATCAGCTAGGCTATTTTTCAATTAGGGTTAAGTGCATAGTATGTTCGAAAAAATCATTTTTATAATTGTCAATGCATTCATTCTTCCATAGGCCCATCTGTTTTTTATTTTTTTCGTCAAATAGTTTGTTATGAGTTTCAATCAGCGTAAGTAAATTGTGTGCAAACATAGAAGTTTGTGATTATAATGTGTACGTATTTTCAATTAAATAGTGTGATTAAGACAACACTAACCGAACAGTCAACAAACAGTGTATAATTACGATTTAAGAAGAAATAAAAAAATGGTATTTCATTATTTCAATGGTAATTGCTTCTTCATTTCGTTCAGAAAATTGCCACGACCTAGAGAAAGAACTTAGAAGGCCAATGCGAAAATTTGATGCCACATGTCGCTAAAACTTTTCTTCACACATTGATGTTTTCCGAGCGAATTACAGGGCTTTCAGTGACGAACAAGGTGAGTGATTCCATCAGGATATTTCAGGAACAACGTTACGAAGGAAAGTGGTCAGTCTACCTGCCAGCAGATTTTTAATCGATGATCGTCTGCAGAAATGATCCGGATGTCCACCACCAGCAACCGGCCACAAATCAACCTGTGTGAAAAACACAGTTTGTTAACTGCAATTCGTACTATTGTGTTCCCATTGCACGTTCAAATAACTCGAAAATCTGACCAAGAATGCAATTTTAAGTGTTATTTTCGAGTTCAGTGGCACAAAATCTGTATAGGACGGGTACTCACATCTCTGTAATTTTTTCATTGTTCAACACTGTGATAACTCTTCAATTTTTTATTGTATACTCAAAGTTTTTCATCCTTTGAGCGTTACGAGTATGCTATATGATAGTGCATTAAAAAATTACTTGTCTCGCTGTGGAAAAAATATAAACTGACAAAAATGTTTTCTTACAATAGCCATTCTAAAAGCATCAATTCCTTCTTTAATTCTCACTTGTAAGCTACTCACAAGATGTATAGATATGAATGCTCTTCGTGGGGAGTTGATAGGTGACTTACATATCGATAGCTTTTTAAACGCCACGGGGAAAAATTTACCTGTCACTGTAAGTAAATTACCACATGAAAATTTGACGGATACCTCAAGTCAAAACAGTACTGTGATCACTCGAAAATAGTCTAGCGTTCTGCTGGCACCATGATTCGAACACAGGATTTTTTACTAGGGAAAACCTTAATAACAAAATGAGGTGCAGCCGCTCAATTAACATTTTCGTTCATTCCGGTAAGTGCATTCACAAATAATATTATTACGGTGTTTGCAAATCATTTAAAGAGTCGTATATTTCACACACCCACAAACACACACACATTGGCTCCTTCTCACTTTGTCTGCACGACCTACACGTAGAGACAGGTTTTCATGAAATGAACCTGAAATTCTACAAAAATTATTTTGTGTTATTAGGAAAAATGGAAGGGAAAGACCGCATAGCGTTAAAATCGAAGAGAATACAATAGTGCAGTATGAATGTACTGTTACTACACATCGAAGCAACACTTAATTGTTTAACATTATCTAATCACATAAAGGGCATTACATCATTCAACCACGATGAATATGAAAGAATTGCTTCTTGGGTTGTCGCCAGCCCTAAGCACAGTTCTTATCGATAAATGAGAAAATAACACGGTTATCTCACAAAGATAGCTTGTATCGGTCAACTTTAGTCGCCTTGATACAACAGGCTGCACCTTCGATTGCAACTAGGTTGCTAATTTCGCTGCGGTGCTCTTCGTGAATACGTGGTTCAGGGAGCTGAAAACGAATGTAAAATTCGAGCTATATTCCAATTTCTATCGAAGTGACAAAAAAGATTTCTTACAATAGCCATTCTAAAAGCATCAATTCTTTCTGTACTTCGCACTTGTAAGCTACTCACAAGATGTACAGAAATGAATGCTCTTCGTGGGGAATTTCTCATCACATTTATTTCATTTTCTTGAACCAGCATTTAGAGTATAGGATACGCCCTCAGACTGACAGTAACGCTATCACAGCAAGTCTAGCTTGCATAGCTACGCAGATTGGAGTAGACCATACATTCAGTGAGCTAACAGCCAAGCCTATGTAGACACTGATATGCTTACTGCTGGCTCATGAGGCTATTTAGTTGTGCAAGAGCATTGTAAATTGTCAATTTTATTGTTTGATTCATCGTCAATCATCTTCAAGTACTTGAACAAAGTTGAGTGACTATTCCTCTTAACTATTGTCCCCATAGGAATAATAGTTACTATTCGTGTTCCCGCAGAAACGTGAATAGTAACCTCTGCGTAAGTATATGTTTCGGGCCAGTTTTACTGAAACTTCTATGTACACCAAATTGACCTTTACTTCTTAGCCAATTTATGATGTGTTTGTATTTTACGATTAAAAATAGCAATGTGGAACAAAGTAAATACATAGTCGGAGAAATTAAGTATTTTCAAGGAACTCCACATTTAGCATTGAAAATTTAACTTGCGCGAGAAAACTGATCTTTTAAAAGTGGTTTCGTGATCTTAGCAGTAGATGGCAGGAGAAACTATTTTTATAATGTATACAAACTATTTTAATGCAAAACAGGATCACTTTACATTGAAATATTAAGGAGAACAGACTCAACTTTCTCAAGCTCATTTTCATCGTGTTAAGAAAACGTTTAGAATTACTTGGGCTCTAATCGCTTTTCTTCTAAGGTGTATGAATGGATAAGCACTTTCATTCAAAAATATCTTGATTCGCTTCGGTTTTTAGTGTCAATTTCTTATTAATTTGCATGTTAAAAAAAAGATGCTAGAAGTTAAATCTCAATTTATGAATTTTTTTCGTGGAAATTATAATTTCTGCGCTTTGTGCTCCGTTGATATCCACATTACACATAAAATATGGGTAGTGGAAAGTTCGTAGAATGTAAATAATTCAGGGGTGAATTTTAATTCGAACAATATTGTGATAATTGAAGAAACTAACATGCGTATTTTAATTCTATTACTAGTATTTAAGTCTTACTCTGATTATGATAGGTTGATTGAGTAAAGCCTCGGAAAGGGGACGTAACTATGCGTGTTTTCGTGATAAATTTTTATTAATTGTATTATTTCTGTCAACATTTCTACATTGCTTACTTTCTGTTTGAGAATGTTGTCCAAGTTCTTTATTCAAATTCATATTTTTAAAATCACTGATATCAAACACCGGTCAACTATTCTGGTTAAACTCATATCTATAATTAAGTTTATACCTGAAATCGAACAATGGAACAAAAATGAGTAATGGTAGTATTTCAATAAAAATGGAAATAAAACCATTGTTCCAATCAACAACAACAAAAAAATCCTGTGAAATGTAGAATTATACTAGAGTTCAATTCTGTTGTTAATTTCATTAGAATAGAGAAATTACCGAGGAGGATGATGAAAAGACTCAGGATGTTAACGGCAACGCCAAATGCGTCTAAAATACTTAAATATATAAGCGATGAAACTAACTAGAATAGGTAAGTTATCAGCTCTGCGAAAGTGAGCTCTACGAAAGTGTACATTAATTGTTAAATAAGGACTACAGAGTAAGTAGCTTATTAGCATTTTATATTGCCAGTTTTCAAGTCAACGGGCATAAATTATTTCGCATTTATACATTAACAGTCCTCTAATAGAGCAGCAGAAGAAAAATAGGAATTAACTTACCAACATTCGGAATAAAATTGTCGCTCAAAATTTGAAGATCGGTAATTACTACGTATCTTTTAAGCATATTATTTCATATCTCATTGGATATTTATCAGAATTAAACAGATGTAGAACTGATGAGAAATATCTTCAATCTAGTTTCATCTTTTTCAGATTGCAGTTTTTTTTACGAACCACATTGCCCTAAAGTTGCATATTACCGTCCGTTTTGATTGTTCTGTTTTTTATAATAGGAAAGACGTTAGACCTAAACTTTAAAAGGTGTGTTGTTCATTTTAAAGGATTTTTCTTCTCGAAATGAGGGTCATTGTTCGGATTTCCATTTTTGTCGCACTTCTGTTTTCATATCATCTATTATCAGTTTCACGTTTTAGATGCAGTCTTTATAACAAATATAGTCAACCCCAAAATGTTGGCCGATGTTTGAAATCAATGAAAGTCATACAAATTAATTTTTTCAGAATTCCTCGGACAACTTTTTCCGGCAGAACTTAAACGTTGTTCTATACAGGTAACTTTGCAGCTTCCTTGCCCCAAGCATTGATTTGGAGAACAGAGTGATCACCCGACAGTAACGAGATGTGGCTGGAAGTATTCTTATTTTTCGTGCTGCTGTTGGTGTACGCGGTGATCAGGGACCGGAGACCGAGTAACTGTCCTCCTGGTGAGTGCTACATTTAACTTAAAAAATAGGATATTGAACGGAATGAATTTCCTTAGATTCTTGGCGCTTATCTTTTAGGAGTGCAAGTTTAACTTAACAAAACATAATTACCGGAGAGAACATTATAAACGTAATGATATTTCAATTACCCTTAATTTCTCTAAATGATTAAATGCTAACAAATTTTAAAAACTTTGTTTTACACCAATTGGAACTGAACTGAAACGAACGTCTAATGGAGTCGGAAAAGTCACTGAGCCACCAAATCTTTGGATATTATACATTTTTGATAACCATTTATTTAGTCACAAGAATTGGTACTTGCTTCGCACAACAATTTAACAACAAATGTTAATTTTCATTCTTATTTTCAGGGATGCGTGGATTAAATATTGCCCGAGCATTGGTATTTCTGAGACTGAATATTTGAATTTGGTAATGCCCAAAATATCTTACATTGAAATGTGAGTTTTGATTCTTTCATAAGAATTTTTTTCCTGTACATTGTAGCACATTACGAAATTAGAGTTCTACGAAAATTCCATTGTAGGAGATGATTCACGCATTGAACATTCAAGTCTGTGCAGAGGACTCCCTCTCTTCCAGCATTTGAAAACTGATGTATCATGTCTTTTTGTTTTGACTAAATGGATCGTTTCCTTTAGTTTTGACTTAGTATTTATGAAAATAGAGTTTGTGACTACTGGTCGGTCAGTAGCATTATGAAAACTCCCTCAGTGACCACAGGTGGCCAATGTCGGAGTCAAGTGTTAAGCTATGCTTCGCGCATACTTTAGTAACTCTGCACTTACGATCCACGCACAACCAATACATTTTGGCAGGTGTATTTTGTGATAGTTGTAAGTGGCCACTCTCTTTATTTGCATTTTCGTATGTATGTACATAAATACTGTGTGATAGTGTATTTCTCCTACATTATGTGAAATTGCAGATTCAAAGTACTATTACGTAAGTGATCTATTATTTACTACCATAATATGCATATTGCAGGTCCCATGGAAATCCCATTTTTCGGTGGCATGCCTCTCATGGATGAGAAACCAATAGGAGACCTAGGACGAAAATTTGGTGACGTCGTCATGTGAGTACTGTTCCCTTTTTTTAATTAGGAACATACAAAACAACAATGAGGGTGTGAACTAGTAAACTGATGAAAAAGATTTTAACTGAAGATTTAGTTTATAGTTGTTGTGTTTTAGAGAACATGTTTAGAAAACAGACTTTTAAAAGCCGCGGTTGCGATTGTCAAAAATTTTGGCTATCTCATTTTGCTATTTTCTGAGTAATATTTTAGGATCGATTCAGCCACACCATGCACATAATTTATATGATTAGCTGCTCTTAACTGAAGAGTGCAATATTCTACAGTTATAAATTTGTGTATATTAAAAAATCAAATCCTTTACTTAGAAATAAACCAAACATTAAAGCAAAATTATGATCAGAAGATGTTAACAGGGTAGGGGACGAGGCATTGTTTTCCCTCTCTATCACTTTTTCCTTCCTCCACCCATTGGAAAGTAGTTTAGCCTATTACTTTTCAACTTCGATGCTGAAATAAATAACTGGTGGAATGAAAATTAGCTCTAAAATTGTTGGTACATTATTACCTTTCAAGCGGCTACGTCTCTCATCGTTAAGAGTTCTTACATCACTAAAAAGTTACACTTGAAAGGCTGTTATATGAGCAAGCAAGATAAGTTCTTGCAGTCCGTGCTAGTGTGATTAAGTTTTTGCAGTTCGTGCGAGTGTGATTAAGTTCTTGCAGTTCGTGCGAGTGTGATTAAGTTTTTGCAGTTCGCGCGAGTGGGATTAATTTCTTGCAGTTCGTGCGAGTGTGATTAAGTTCTTGCAGCAGTTCGTGCGAGTGTGATTAAGTTCTTGCAGTTCGTGCGAGTGTGATTAAGTTTTTGCAGTTCGTGCGAGTGTGATTAAGT
Source organism: Platorchestia sp. MABIK (assembly GCA_014220935.1). Classification (NCBI taxonomy): domain Eukaryota; kingdom Metazoa; phylum Arthropoda; class Malacostraca; order Amphipoda; family Talitridae; genus Platorchestia; species Platorchestia sp. MABIK. The sequence continues at coordinate 104,378 of JACJUY010002036.1, forward strand.
TCTTGCAGTTCGTGCGAGTGTGATTAAGTTCTTGCAGTTCGTGCGAGTGTGATTAAGTTCTTGCAGTTCGTGAAAGAGCAAGTGTGATTTTCTTGATTATTTCTCAAACATTGTGATGGATCATTAGCCGGTTTATTTTTCCGTTTGGTACTTGACGAGCGTTTCTTGTGTCTTTTGCTTGAGTCATAAAAAACTCTGCTCTTCATTTTTCAAACTCAAAAAAGGCATTTATTCGGTTTATTAGAGACATTTTTGTAGAGCTTGACAAGTTACCAATTCACAACTGTTCAGCCAATACGTATACCAATATAGGTTTAACTTTCAACCTAACAATCGTAGAGTGCTATTTTGAAATATGATAATTGATGCATTTATAATCATCCCCTGTTTCCTAAGCCCCTATGGTATAAGTTTCCTAAATCCATTGGTATAATATTCAATTTACATAAATAAGCGTTGCCGTTTCCATTTTTGAACTCTATCAATAGCAATTTTGTTACGAATTTATGATATCCAAATACCACTTTATGGCGCTTATCCAGTTCGAATTACTGGTATTTGAAATTGAAAAATTGCATATCACAAAGGTTTTTTGGATGTTAATGGTTTTTCATTCTTTCCTGCTTTCTTTATAAATGTTTTCGTGTATTAGACATTTACAATTGTAATAAAAATGGAAGCGTTCAGTTAGATTATTCCATTTAAGAAATTTAGCAATCGAGATACAAAAAAATAAATATTACCTCTGTTATGCACCCAGCACCATTTAACCCTAAATATTATGAAATACATAAAAGTTAATTGATACACGGGAAGAGAGGATATTTTTTAAATATCCGTAAAATGTCCTGAAAATATGCAGTATAACAAATTGATAACACCTGTTAAAATTAAAAATTGAAACCAGATGATATTGAAAAAGTGCAACATAAATTAACTACGTTGTATAACAGTGCACCTATTCTTGTTGTGACACTTTAAGTTTATTGCAAGTGAACTTTGTAACCACGGTTGTGAGGTGAAACCCACAATCTCAATGCGGTTGTGTGATTGTGTGCGGTTGACGTTGTTCGATCCATCGCTAGTCATTACAATTGAACACTTTTCCAGGTACCGGTCTGGAAATGTGCGTTTGGTGTACCTTTTTGACGCCGACACCGCCAAGGAGGTGATGGCGAGACCGGAATTTGTCAACCGACCGGAGTTTTTTAGTACCTTCAGTTTGGATGACAAGAAACTTGGAGGTAAGTAAGCGCTTTCCAAAATATAACAATTATTCAATGCAATATAAAAGTTTGAGAATATTGCCGCTCTCAATGAATGACTAATCTCTAGTACTTAATTCTGACGTAAACCGGACTAAGAAACATACTGTATTTCAATGAATTGATTTGATTTTTTGCTTGAAACAGGTGTGATCTTCAGCAACGGTGAACACTGGCAGCACGATCGCCGTTTCGTGCTGCGCAACCTACGTAACCTCGGTAAGACCCTGCTAGTGAGCAAAATATATTTTCAAAATCCTCCCTTCTTAACAAAATAATGCGAATTAAATGCAAGCACATTACTCAATATTGAGCATAAAACTATTGTTTTTTTTCAGTATAATATCCACTCAAAGAAACCATACTACAATCGGATTTTTTTCATATAACCATTCTTACAACCACAAACATTAGATTGGCACTGGTATAGTTCACAAACATTAAGATTAGAGAAGTGCCAATAATTGGCAGTGAACTTTAAGGGACAAATTATGGATACAAATTCGACCTGAAATACAATTTATAAAGGCTATTTGCCAAAAAGAACATCATAGATTTTCAGGCTGTTAAGGGTTGATCAAATCTGTCTCCAGGCATGGGTAGAAGCTACCTGGAGGAAGCCATCAACTTCGAGGCCAAGGCGCTGGTGGAAGACCTCAAGAAGTACGACGGAGAAGCCATCAACTTCCCCGACAGTTTCCGCACGGCAGCGCTCAACATCATCTGGCAGATGGTGGCTAGTGAGTCTTTTTCCATCTTATTCAAAATATCTCTTTGGTGCTTTTTAGTTGTGGCTGGCACTGGTACGGTTTCACTAAAAGGCAATTGCTACGACTACGTCATCAATCAACGATCGTGTCCAATAATAACGGGTGCATGGAAATTGGGGAATGATTTCATTTGTTTAACCCTTTGCCTCCTGACGGGAACTCTGGTAACATATGGCTAGTGCCTCCAGTTTAGGGAAATTGATAAAATTTCAAGGTGATTCAACTAGTAGGGAAATAATTTGAACTAAATGACTAAATTAGGGCAATTTATTATTTTCCTGCAACTCTGTTTTTAGACATTCCAGAAGTTTGACACGTGCAATTTGCTATTGATATCCACTCAGTGTAAGCTTCATGGTCTATGCAATACATTTAATACCTTTTTTATTTAACTTGAGCGAGTTTTCCATTCACACATGTATTTTCATATAAAGTTAAGCAAAAACTAAATCGACATTTTTTCTCAGATTTTTCCACCATTTTTTTGGCGTTGAAATATACATTTTTAAGCGTAATTTTTTCAATTTAAAAAAGAAGTAACACCTGATTATACAGAAAAAACATGCTAGGGCATGTTTGCTGATATTTCAGGGTAATGACTGCAATTATCTTAGAAAAATTTTCCCTCAACTATTTGAGTGCTGGGAAGCAAAGGGTTAAGCAGGACACAGCAATCATATTATTTTTTATGGATTAAATGATGAATTGAATTGTGGGATCTGAAATACATTTAAATCGCATAAGTATTTATATGTCCATTTGACTCTATCAATATCTGTACACAATACTTTATCGTGACCAGTTTGGACATGTTCTAAGATGTTTTAAACGTATCTTAGTTTGATAATTCATGAGAAAAATAGGTAACTCTCATTCGCATATTTTACACTCTCCTGAGTTCCATGGAAGTTTTTTCAATTTGAAAACGTCCTGTAAATTTTGTATTCATTACTTGGTCGTTTGCGGAATTAACTTGCTAAAAATAAATTAATAAATTTTGAACTGAGCGTGGACGACCGTTCATGTATTAATTCCCAGTGCCTTTAATGTAAAAACTTACAACGGTAAACAGCATAGACAAATATAGCTCCCATTTTGATGAAACAAACATTTATTCTTAAAATTTCTCCGGTCACAGTTTCTGTTTCGTACAGGTACTCGGTTCGATCTACGATCCAGTGAGGTAGAGGCGGTCTACAAAATCAGCAAAGATGCACAGGCAGACTTTAGTGTTGTGAGTTTCCTGCCTCTATTCATACCAGCGCTCAGACATCTGCCGAAGTTCATCAAAGACATCGTCTTCCGAGACTATGTGATCGAACAATTTTTTGCTGAGAGTAAAAAAGTTGTCGTGGTAAGTTTGTATACTGAAAATACTAGTAAGTTGATTCATCTATCCCTGGTGAGGATGGATTAGGACGCTGGACCTTCTTAGTATAAAAGAGATGTATGTCATCTATCCCTTTTTGATGAATAAAGTAGTCTTCATTTGCAAACTGTTGTTCATGAGTAAATTGGCAAAACATGTTTAGAAATTCGAGTTTGAAAAAAGGCAATTTTCTCAATGAAAACCTTCTCAAACATAACCTATTAACAGTTTTTTTGACACGTAGTAGTAAATTATTTCTTGCAAACGCATGAAGTGCAATTCTCGAACAGTACAACAGTTGTACCACAACAGTGCCTTAGAGTCGTGTTGACTAGAAACCATGAAAGAGATTCAAATACCATATCATATGAGCCACTTCTGTTGCAGGTAATTTTTTGTACAAGTGTTGCTTTCAAGCAGCATGACAATCGTGCAAAAATTTTTCGGCATAGTTCCCCGAGATAGTCGAAATCTAATTCGTTGCATAGTGTTATCTTAATAGCTGAAACTCAAGTTACCCTTCATTCATTTTCAGTAACAAATTTACGAAATATAAGTTAAGCATGGTGCCTTATTTGTATCAAGAGTTGAAGGGTTTTAAAGTTTAAGGTTGAGTTTGGTTGGCAGAAGGCTGCCAACAACAGAAGAACATTCTACCTAGGTACTTAAAGAACTGATCCTACCATGGACTTAGAGTTCATAAACGAACCCTACCAATTCACAAACTTTGAATATTATTGAGAGACACCATATGAAGTCCCTGATATGAAGCTGCATGCTATACCATATTAATCTTCGAATTTAGACTTTGTGTTTAATGAATTGTGTATAATAGAAATATGTACGAATTTTCTGACAGCGATATTTTAGAGTTGTTCATTTTGTGCAGACAGCCATAGACAAGCATTTGGAGGATTACGACCCGGAAAACCCAAGGGACCTCATCGATGAGTATGTCAAGGACATGAAGGAGAGCGAAGGCGACGAAAATTCTCTCTTCAGGAGAGGAGGTTAGTATCATTTTCCTTCACATCGATATTGTTCCTGCGTATCAGACCATTTGATTGATAGAGAATAAGGCTGCTTGTTCATAATTTTCTGCTTTCCAGCTTATTTAAAGAAATTATCAAGTTTTTCGACTAGTTTACTTACTGCCCCAACAGTGGCAAATTTTTCAAGGCAAACTTATCGTTAATCTTGGTTTGAATTTTGTACCACCATGATTGAAACGATCGAAAAAGTGCGAATAAATACTGCATTGTACATGAATGATTTCATGTAAATTGATTTCACATAATGTTTTCATGTAACTTGCATTATGGGTTTTGAATGTAATGAACAGTACTAATGCGTAAGAAATGAATTTATAAAACTGGAAACTTTTCTACGCACTGCTACGCAATCATAAATGATCATTCTATTGTTGAGAAATTGTTTTTATTTAAAGCTCTTCTAGCGTACTGTTTGTTCTATGTAATGGGTCACATGGGTAGAAGTGAATACTTATCAGACACAATACCGTGAGGCCTGAAATTACAAGCCCAGAGATGGGCATTTAATGTAACTCGTTCTTCAAAAACTGTTGGCGCCATAGTAATATTTTGGAATTTTGTACATGAAGTGTATTCGTACACCGCGGTTCTCCAGACAATGAGTTCCCAACCGTTTGTCGCCTCGCAACCCTTAAGAGATTTCATTCAAAGTTCTCATCACCTGAAATGACAACGCCAACATGTAGCCAATATCCCATTATTTACCAGTACCTTTCTCGCACACCCTGTAATATCGTCTTGTACTCCCAGGGGATGCGAGCTCCTCAGGTTGGGAACCCCTCCTCTATGTAGACAGTCCAGTTCATACAAATATTCACCTTCTCTGTTGTATTCCTTGCAGCTCTGATCCAGATAGTGACTGACCTGTTCCAAGCTGGTTCTGACACCGTCAACAACATGCTCAAGTGGGTTGCCTTCCTGCTCGCGCGGTACCCTAACTACGCCAAGAGGATGCAGGAGGAAATAGATGAAGTGGTGCCCAAGGACCGCATGGTGTCGCTTGATGACAAACCAAGGTGTGTTTTTCTTCAAGAGCACTACGTTAATTTGAGGCAGAATGAACAAACTGTCCATTGGCCAGTAAATCAGAGTTTAGACTATAATCAGGAGGCAAGTATACATACAATGAAATACAGGATTACATGATGAAATTCCAAGTTCAGCTCATCGTGCAATGAAGGTATTGCAAGGGAGCTAAATTATTAAGTTTTGTGAGAATTTTGGGCGCTTTTTAAATTTGTATTTGACTTTTTTCAGAATGATTGGGGTTGTTTATTGTGTTTTTCGAATATCCTATAAACGTAGGGACATTATGGAGCTGCTTCGGCAAAAACAAACAGCCATGTGTTTCTGGGAGATCTAAATATAATGGGGCTGGAAGCAGTACGGGGATATTAGGAACTTCGCTTCGACGAGGAAGAGAACTTCGCTTCGACAATCGTAGAGTACTATTTTGAAATACGATAATTAATACATTTATAATCATCCACTGTATCACAAGCCACTATGGTATAAGTTTCCCAAATCCTATGGTATATGATTAAATTTACAAAAAAAAGTGTTGCCGTTTCCATTTTTGACCTGTCTCAATAACAATTTTGTTACGAATTTGTGATATTTATTTTTTGATTTATGAAGATGGTCGACCATGTTGGTCGACCATCTTCGCTTCGATCGTCCCGGACGAGGATGGAACAGCGAAGTTAGCCCGCTGTGGCCAGCAGCGGTGATAACTTCGTATTTTATGTGTACTGATATGCACAGCAGCAGTGGTTTATCGGTGAACTTGCAGTTTCACTTTTCAAAGGATTTAAAAAAAATTTCATCATCATTTCGAAATGTTTGATTGATTATATAGTACAGCAGCAAATTGCAAGATAAGTCGTATTTTTTATTTTGAGAGGATAAGCTGTACTCTTTATTTTGAGTGAAATACCCACTCTCAACGACAATATCTTGTGTTTTTAGCGTGGATGAGAAATTATTTTCCTATCGAGGAGTAAAGCTCGAGGTATTCAATTGAATTTTCCACGCATCACGAATCAAATTTTTCATCATTTATCGTTTTGAAATTTCCACTTGTTAAGAAGTAGTTTCGTTTATTTTCTGGAGATTCAAATGTTTCACAAAGATCTTGTTCACGCAATAATACGAATACAGCTATTTCAGCTAGACCAATGAATTAGAGGTATCTTGTTTTCTATTTTTGTGAAAGATGTTCTTTAGGTTATTGTTATTTCGAAGCATAAGATTCCAACATATTTTCCCAAATTTATTGGGCTTTTCATTTGCGTCGATTTGAGATAAACCTAAACTTGTTTATTGCAGCCCCCTACCAAATTTTTAACGACGTTGTTTTTCTTAACATAACATGATGCAGCAAAAGTTTCTCAATTTAAAACTCAGATGCAATTTCAACCACTCCTAAAATTTTGAGCTCCATATTCCATATTGAGTTCGAAAGGCGGAGGTGAAAATGAGAGCGTGAATCATCTTTTCTGTTGACCAACTTGTCGTTCTTCGCAATTCCCGTCAACTAGGGTATTTTGGTCAGATGTACTCACCGAGGAACATCGGCAGGAGGTAAATGAACCGTTAATAAACACGATGACTACGTTCGCGCGGTGGCCACAGTTGGTTGGGTTATGTTGTGAGTCGCCCAGTTGAAAGCCCGGTTTAACTGCTCGAATGCATTTTCGTCCTTTCTAAAACGGGTAAAAAATATTTGCACGACTACATTCGACCTCGAACGCTATAATATTCTCAAAGAAAGGTACTGAAAGATTTTTTAAAAGTTGTTCGTTTTTACCGGTGCGTAAATGGATTTACCTAGTCGAACACACATGTACCAATACGTAGTCAACATGTTAAAGACCAACGTTATATCCATTACCCAGGATGAAAGATTAGCAACCCATTCGATCCGAACGGAAAATCATGTGGCGGAGAAGCGAAGACCAGTCATTGGAGGCTTATTCTGCCCTGCTATTTCGTATTTGTCTCTGTGCTAGCTCAGCCTGCCGTTGGTGGAGGCGTTCACAGTGGAAGCTTTGCGGTTTTCATCACTGGCAATCCTGAACGTGGAACGGGCCGCTACGAGAGATACTACCATTAGTGGATACTTCATTCCTAAGGTAAAACTTAACGATACCTATAAAATAATTCATCTTGAATGTATAATCTATCACCATTTGAACATCCAACATTTACAGAAATGAAGCTTTACTATATTAATATCAAATACTTAGGATTCAGTATCTTCTCATTTTCATTGAGAATCTATTGTTTCGACAGTAGTATTCTTTGGAAACTTAAAAACGAAGAAAATAGGTAATATTTAACTCGAATTTAATAGAATTTCACAGGGTCGAAGATTACAATATCTAGAAATAATATATTCATCGTATAAAATGTTTGGGAGACCAGCTCCATATTTCAGTAAGTCAACCTGTCAATAATTGCAAAAAAAATATTCAGTCAATTCAAAAGAGCACAAGTTTTCATGAAAAAATATACTCATAAATTGGCAACGTTAATGAGCAATTTGTACCATTAAGATGGTTTTTTTCTTNTATTTAACTCGAATTTAATAGAATTTCACAGGGTCGAAGATTACAATATCTAGAAATAATATATTCATCGTATAAAATGTTTGGGAGACCAGCTCCATATTTCAGTGTCAACCTGTCAATAATTGCAAAAACAATATTCAGTCAATTCAAAAGAGCACAAGTTTTCATGAAAAATATACTCATAAATTGGCAACGTTAATGAGCAATTTGTACCATTAAGATGGTTTTTTTCTTCAGCTATGTACAGGGATTCTAAAATGTGCAAGTCTATATCTTTCGGGGCATTGTGTAAAATATTAAAATCTTCCTCTTCTAATCGGTCACAGCACTGTATTCTTTGTTTCCGTTGATACACAGCGACCAGTGTAAGGAACAAAACTCATTTCGTTTCTTGTTCTAAGCTATTCGCATCATTGTAAAATCATAGTTTCACTTTCAGCGAAGTTGTTGAATGTTACTGATTGGTATTGAATAAAAATTGAACATGAGGCCAAATGATTTAACCCGTTGACTGCGATGGGTTGAACTGAGGTTTAATATTCAACTCAAATTTAAAGTTTATTATGGTACGTAATTTTCAACGTAGCAAACATCAGCGGAATCATGCCTTCATAAAAAATTGATTAAAAATTCATGAAAATTGAGTTTGTGACTACCAGTCAGTCAGCCGCATTATGAAAATAATCTCCGTCTACACAGGCGGCACACGTTGCGATCTAAGTGTTCATCTGACGAATTAGAAATCTCAACTTTAGCGATCTGAACGTCAGCTTACGATAGAAGTGAACAAATTCCGAAAATAACTCATCTCATTTTGTCAATGACCAGTCTTAAATCTAATGCAGATTTAAAATGAAAGAATAGACTTTAACAATGGTCATAAGTAACGCTTTTTGAGGAAACATGTTTCTAATACACAAAGCTCATTAATGGGATTTGGATAAACGATTCATAAAACGAATACCAAGTTTGAGTTCCGTGGTGGAAACCACTGAAGGAAACATCTCTATTTTTCATTATGTTTTTGAAATTGGGTCGTACTAGTTGTTTTTAACCTTTTTATCTCAACTCTTTGCCCGCGTTACGACCCATCGATGTGTCATTTGAAAATTGTTAATAATCTATTAAATTAATGGTATTTAACGGACCCAGGTAATGTTTGGTATTTGTAAAGTACTAACAACATTTGATTTTAAAATTGAGTTGAATTTTGAACATTAGTTCAACCCATTACAATCAACGTGTTAAGAGGGGTAGGAAAGTAAATCGCCGCCTCTATAAGTGGGGGATCGTTGAAACTTTTTCTGCTTATTTTCTCTATTTTCTATCACAAAAGGAAGTGTACATCATCCGATGAAAATAATACTCATGCTGAATTGATACAGAACCATGATTTTCATTAAAAGCGTGACGCTTAACCTTTGCTCCACGGATAAGACTGAGAGAGTGGGGCTAATTTCATTGCAAACGAATCTAGTATTCTTTCACACACCAGGGATGAAAGGCCATTGGAGCCACAAGCTTTGCTGGCCTCGACTGAAACTGATAACAATGCGCTCGAAAAAATTAAAAGTGAGCCTGTCTCAATTTATATTTAATTAGCTAGCACGTATGCATATTTTACGGGAATAACCCTTTCCACAAAGTAAACATTCTGAGGTGATTTTATCAAACGATGGCTCTTTTTTTTTCTATTAAGTAAAATTTATGCACTAATAATGATGAAAAATCGATGAATCGTACAAGAATGCTGAGAGCGTTAAGGGTGTAGAAAGAGAGCAAGCGCTAGGAAGCAAGATGAAGAGATATGATGAGTCGGTTGAGGACATGCAAAACATGATTGTCACGAAGCTCTTGAATTTCATTCTCCATTTGAACAAAGGAGATCTAGTCATCGCAGAAGTTTTAGTTGTTATGCGTAGCATTGCGTAGATATTCTTCACGATTACATATATATTTCTCGGGTATTACCTATGACCCACAACACCAAATCCTAAATTACCATCCTCACGATAACGAACTTCAGATCAGTCTCCGTACTTATATATTATTTCCTGGGAAATTTTATTACTGAGATTTCTTATTTGATTCAAAACCCTCATATGAAGTTAAACATTAGTTAAGTCAGACCCTTTTTGTGTAAAAATGTCAAGTATTCCCTTAATCGATTTCTTTACACAGAAAAGTGATCTGGCAGTAAAAAACCTCCAATTAAATGTGAGAGCGCTCTTATTGCCGGCCTCATAAAATCGTGTGACGGTTCCTCGATTGTAGTCGTGGGTGCACGAACTCATGCCCTGGAGCACTCACTCACACCAATTTGAATTCATCAGCGTCGAACATCACTCCTATTCTTCTTCCTTATCATTGTCCCATATTTTCCACAAACCAAAACGTAAAAATTGAATATCTTATCATTTAGCAGTTCGTTTGTCAGTTCATACATCTGATCTACTGCGCATAATAAAATTGCTTGTTTCCATCTATCCTAGAGGCAAACTGGTTTGCCATTGTCATGTGTATCTATGCATTACTCAGAGAATTTACGTGCATTGTTACTTAAAGTAATGAATCCTCGTATTTTTTAATTAGGACACAATTGTTCAAATTGCGAACTACTCCATCCATCACGACCCGCGGTACTGGGACGTCCCCCATAAGTTCTACCCCGAGAGATTCTTGGATGAGAGCGGCACCAAATTCACAGCTCCAAAAAAGGCGTTCTTCGCTTTTGGTTCAGGTGAGAATTAGTGTACGCACGTCTGTTTTATTTAATTAATAAGAATCGGTGGTCAATTTCTGCAGTGTCTTTGTAAAGTTAATTGAGTGACTTGGCCATGGTTCTACATCGGTACAAACGTCATACCCAATTGTATAGAAATTCTCCAACAGAGAATATTACATGCAAATATTCTGACAGAGAACTCAACTGTTCTATCCCAAATGCAGCGGGAAGTTAGTGGCTACAAGTGACTTTGAACTGCTGGCGGCACCGATCGGTTTGCTAGCACCAGAAGGATAGATTCGTGATATCGCTCTAAACCAGTGGTTCTAAACCTGTGGGGAATTCCCCACTGGAGCTGAATGGCGGAGTTGCTAGGTGTGAAATTCGTGCACTTGTTTCCACCCTCAAAAATCTATGATATTTCAAAATCTAATACATTACATTCAAATATTGACTTACTTACCAAATCACAGCCATTTAGTCTGTTTTGTTAACAAAAACAACAATAATGAGACATTGTAAGTCTTGTTTGGGTAAAAGTGACAACCCTGCAGGGTTAGTAATGTCACATACAAGTTAAAGGAAGAAACCGTGGAGAGGAATGGAAAGTTAGCTCACTAAAAAGTGGGGAATTAGCGAAAAAAAGGTTAAGAACCACTGCTCTAAACCAACCCTTAACTTCATTTTCCGCTCTGAGCTGCCCAGAAACAGTCAAGTCACTGAACTGATTTCAAGATGATACACACTTTTGTTTTGGTTTCTCATTCCGATGAGTTTAGCGTTTATTCTGTTTCACTTAGTATTGTATATTTATATACAGATTTCAATGAATGACACTTATGAGGCGTCAGGTTCAGCCTTCTCACAATCGTCGTTTGGCTCAATATTTTTTAATTGCAGTCCCTTTATTTTCAGCGATAATACAATAAGGTGTGCACATCTCTATTTTCAACACATGATTGTATCGGATTCAAATTACTGCGATTGGTTAATGAGTTCATGAAGCTTCAATAAATAAAATGGTTGATGAATTATTACCGTGGTGATGCACCTTACTCCTATAAGTACCTTTTTTCAATCAATAAATTCTAACTTAAGCAAGGATCCCATCATCATGTGAATTCAGATGCAAAAGTTGCACAATTAAACGAATTCGCTTAGTTACAAATGAACTACTTACTACTTTTGACTCTATTTCTTTTTGATTACATTATTATTTTTCAAACCACCTCAACGGTCGGTGCTATAATATGTTTCATTTTTAATAGATTTTCAATTATTATTGAAAGGCTTGTTCAAGTGAATATTCATTTTTTCACGAAACAGGCCGCCGTCAGTGCGCCGGAGAGCTGTTGGCCCGCATGGAGCTGTTTCTGTTCTCGGCCGCCATCATCCAGAACTTCGACATCCTCCCTGGAGAGGGCGTGGATCTTGAAAACATGGAGACACAAAATCTTGCTGGTCTTTTGGTGCCAGCAGACCAGAAACTTATCTACCAATTCCGTGGATAACTGCAATAATTGCTCTTCAAAATTTTCGCTGGCGTTCTGTTTTGTTGTTAACCACTAGGCATCATGTTCGCACACCAGAGTTGTCGTAGTTTCAAACTTACATGATCGAAAATAGTTCATGTGCGAGAATCAGTAGTTACGCCGCCTACCAATACTTTTCCGTAAAAACTATGCAGTCACACAGACAAAAACAAATCATTATTGCACTAAAAGTTTAGTCATAGTATCTTCTTCAAAAGGTGATCCCAGCAATGATGCGCAACATTAGCGGGTTTCCTCACTAAATTTTTGGGACTTCCTTCAAATTGGAGTTCACGTCGGCCCGATGAGTGTCAGTTTCTTAATAAAATTTCACCTGGTAAGGATTTAATTTTGGTCAATAGCGGGCATCATCTCATGAGTCCATCATAGGTGCGGTTTTAGTTTTCCATCCCTTTACGGCTGGCTCCATGACTACGCCAAAACACCACCAGGGTCCAACGAAGTCACTCTCGCCTCTTTAGCGTCAAGTAGAAAACATTCGGTAGAAGAGGCCGAATAACTTATATCCCTTAGAATAGAGCATGAAAGCAGTTAATTGAGTAGGATTCTGATTCATATGGTTTTCTGATATTTCGTAGTAAATTGAAGTTGTAAACGACAATGCATCCGATGTAGTTTTTAAATGATATTTTTAACCTTACTTGCTCGGCATTGCCATGATATCCTGCAAAAGCGTCTAGATGGCTTCCACTTAATGAATTTTCATGCAGTGTTGTACCCGAGACACTCGGCGAATAGAGAGTGTACTGTGAAAAACACCCCGCAGTTTCTCCATTTCGGGGCTACTTGACGTTCCATCAGAAGTCCTTAAAGTGGCGTGAGTGGGACCAATTCGTAAGGGGCAATATTTAGTCTTCCGTGTAAGATTTGGCTGGTAGTTGGCCACGAAGGTTACGGTAGATTCCTCATTAGATTGTTTTTTATCATTGAAATTGGGTCGAACGTTCATCTTACCGTTTCCTGTTGTTGGTGTTCTTTGTCACTGTTTCACAGTTTTTTAAGTGAATTATTTACTATTTGATGGTTTACAAGTATGTGAGAGGAAAAAATTTTTTCTTTGATGTTTTCCAGTGTGATGCCTGAATTGCAGTTCAAACGCCAGTTTATTATCCATCATGTCAACGTTACCAGGTGTCCAGCACAAAGTGATCTATTTTCTATCATTATACGCAGAGTGTTGCATTTGAAGGCTGAGAGAGATTGCAGTGGATTACATCGTGTGATACTCATGAGGGCGCTGCGACAGTAACTGTTGGACTAAACGGTCAGCGACTATGGAATTGGGGAAGTGGTGTTTGGCTCGCACCGCAGTCAGAATAGCTCAGTATTCCGCTGTAATGTTACATACTGATAGTTCGATCTTTTGTGGAACAATGACATCTTCTTGGTTATTGTAAGATCGATGCCTTGTTCATTGCGAGGTTTAGCAATGGAATAAAATGCGCTCAGACTTGATGTAAGTTGTTTGGTTACCGATGAATAGAAATGGAGATGCTGATGGTCCGTTCTAGATTTACGTTTGTTTGTGGATTCCTGCGCTCAGTTTATTTCAGTTTGTTCGCCGGGGTGAGAAGATGCAAGGTATTTGCACCATTGTGTTGTGTGTATGGCATTTCTACCAGTATATTATTAAGGTGTAGACCTTAGTCTAGTATATTCCTACTTATAAAGTAGAAGCTCGAATAGCTACATTTTTGAACATGTATGAGGTAGGGTATTTCTTAATGCTTACTTTATGTGTGTAGTCTGATTGATTTGAAGATGAGGATGGGACTTCTTCATTTTCATAGCTAGATAACATTCCCGTGCCATGATTTAATTTTCTACACGAATTAATTTCATTGATAAGCTCGTTGTCGTTCTGAAAGTGGAATTTCCGATCGGCTGTTAGGTACTCTGCGTTGACAGACAAACTTAATGACGGCAGTCAACTTTTTGATTCAATTTAAGCTGTGTAGAAATATCGTACGTTATGACGTGATCAATAGTGATTGAATTAACCAGAACCAGTGATAAATTTTTTTTAGGTAATAATTGGAAGACGTAGAAATTTTTTTTTCGATAAATTCAACATTCAGTAAAGACGTTCATAGCAAAAAATTTCTCTGTGAGTTGCCCAGCTCTTTGTCGATCTAGGCTGGTTAGAAGAACGAACACCCACTCTTTCATGAAGTGGCGAGGCTTCCAAGCCGTCGTCACAAACGTTTTTAGTTCCGGCGAAGTAAAATAAGCTATGATTACTGTTATTATAATACGTTCAGAAATAATTATTGCTATAGTCTTAAAAAAAGTCATAGAAAAATTGATAAGAAAAATGATTCAAGCACGCGAGTTATACATTTCCTTAGAACCGATATGCAGTGATGTGTATTGAACGATCAGGCAAATAATCAAGTTTCCACTAGTAAATTGCGGCACAGTGAGGATTTACGATCACAAAAGTTAATAGAACCTATAACAATGAGCCACCCTCCTGTGTGAAACGAATCGTATGTCTATTGGAAACGGCCCATCTCAGGGGAAAGGTTTGGCAAGCTATCGGTTGGTTTCGGTTAATTGCTATCATGTTTTAGAACGTTTGTGTTTATTCTTCATCTTTGTCTTAGTGAAGAATATCTCAAGCATTTGTTTCGACATGAGTTTCACGATGCTTTAAGATATTTTAACAACCATTCGTGTTTTTGTCTCATCTTTTATTGGAAATAAACTGATTTTCATTACTTTCATTATTTCTTTTCTCGAGAAGCCACATTTTCGATGTACGGGACAGAAACATTTGAGCTTTCAGGGACCACGACATTGATATTCTGATGAGATGACATGAGTAGGGCAGTCTGCAGGAGTATATTCTAAATTACTAAAATAATGCTCTTCAGCTTGAATCCATTGTATTTGTTCAGTATTCGGTAGCTGACGCAAAAGTTCTGTGCGATCCCGAGTGATGCTATTGAAGCAATATCGGAAGATGGATGATTAGTGCGTTAATTAAGAGCATTTATCAGTGAGCAAAGGCAGTTGCAATGTCTACAGGTGCTGTATACCCAGTCTAACTTTTTCGCCGCCTCTTCGAAAAGTATGCACACGGTTCGCCGAGTAGTATGCTTA